>QRFJ01004975.1:0-174703 GCA_006176705.1 Cocos nucifera | reverse complement strand
CTAAAGCTCATCTTGCTATTGGAACGGATTCTTCCACAAAAGAAAGTCTTATGGAAAGAAAAAGAAGTCTGTGAAAAAGCCAAAAGTAGAAGATCAAAGAAGAAGAAGGCAAGAACCGTAAGAAGAAGGTCTTGGCAAAGGAAAGTTTTCCATTGCAACAAGCGACGGCCATCTGGAAGCGAATCTAACTCTACTTACCTGGCACCCTAAAGCAACAAGAAGGAAGGTCCTCTGGAAGTATGCATCGTTATTGGAGTCTAACCTTACGGTTTCTCTCATCCAGTTGGTGCTGACCTGGACTAGTGCTCAACCGTATGCCTCTCTATGCAGGGGCTTGAGATACAGAGGTTGAGGGATTGGAGACATGATCCTAACGCGTCGGTAAATGGAGCCAGAGTTACTAGCAGTAGCCGGGGAAACATATAACCAAATTCGATTACATCTGGTTTTTAGACTTAGTTTTGAAAGACTGTTATTTTTGTGCCTGCAGCCAGCAGGATTGTGATTCTGTTTCCATGCTAGCACAAGAAGTTATGTGATCACCTCTTTAAGCCATTGTAACATCTTTTGAAAGAAATTAAAATTGCAAAATGGTTTGTCTTATTAATCGGTCTTTATTCAGCCTACATATTGATTGTCCTGTTCTACTATCGAGCAATAACGTGAATGGCCAAACGATCCTACGGGAATAGCGTCCCCAAATGACAGATCATCTATGGCACCTGCAGATTAGGTATATAGCAGAAGCTAGGAATCAAACAATTGGAGAAAAATGGGCTATTGGAGTCCATGACTCCGGAGTCATATCCAAACTTGTGACATCTTGTCTTCAAGGCAAAATTGACTAACTCCCTTTTGTTGACATGGGGAGAGGGCCACAGATCTACCAGTTGCCCTAGTACATACAGATGTGGTGCGGCCGCATATTTGCATGCTGCGCTAGAGGCAACTTTATCTTCATTACTACTTATACCGATGATCTGTCTAGGTATGGATATGTCGTGTATCTATGAGACACAAGTCTGAAGCTTTTGAAAAGTTCAAGATTTAGACATGAGTAGAAAAGCAAACTGGAAAAGACCATTAAAGGTTCTTCGATCAGATCGAGGAGGTGAATATCTTAGCGCGGAATGTCCACGACTACTTAAGGAAAGATGGCTACGTCTTCAAGGATCCACCCAGGAACACCCTCAAACTCAACGGGGTTTCAGAAACGGAGAAATCGGACCATTGGATATTGTTCGATCCCATGATGAGCTTGCACAGACTCCAGATTTCCTTTGGGGACATCATTATTAACTTCATCTATCTACTGATAGGGTTCCCTCCTAAACACCTGTTCCTTACCAACGGTATGAGATATGCGCGACGGTAAGAAACCAAGTTGAGTCATCTCAGAATTGGGTTGCCGGCTTATGTCAAAGATCACCCAGCAGACATAGTAAGTTTAGGTCCTTTAGAGCTCGATTCACAGCGATATCTAAAGAGTCTATTAGATACTATTTCTACATTTCTGACGAGACCACAGGGTGATTCGTGATCGACATGCCATCTTTTCTGGAAAAAATAGTTTATTCATAGATTAGTGCATGTAGGAAAGCCAATTAAACTTGAGTAGAGAAATCTCACCAAGTGAAACGAGCTAAGGACCAAGAGGAACCACATCAGGTTGAAGCAAATAATAACCTTTCATAGAAAGCTCAGCGGTAACCAGCATATTCATTCAACTCGGCCAAGGAATTTTGAAGTTTATGCATGTGGTAATTCATGATGAATTGCCCATATGCATCAGTCAAGGATTGCAGAATAATATCATTCTGCAAGTCCAAGTCCAACTTCACACCGAGCTTCTCAGCTCTTCCATGTCCTTGATCATTGTCAGACAGTGATCTTGGACTGACTGCCCATCACGCATCTTAGCCTTAAAAAGTCATTTTCGTGACTTGATATTTGGCTGCGCGACTCTGTTCACCAAACATCTCCTGCAGGTGAGCCAACATTTGGCGAGCAGTCCCGATATCTTCATGTTGGCGCTGGAGCTCATCAGACATCGAGCCCAACATGTAAGTATCTGGCCTTATTATCTTCGTCAATCCATTTTTCCAGAGACGCTCTCTGTTCTTCAGTGGATGGACGAGCTGGTAAGGTGGGAGGGTCCTGGTCCAAAACATGGTGTTAACTTCTCTGAACCCAAAACAATTTTGTAGTTCCTGAGCCAATCTTTATAATTGGGTCCAGTCAGTCTATGTGTGTCCTAGGATACGTGCCAATGGGTTGGACGCAGACATTTTCCTGTAGAGAGTCAAAGATTCTAGTTAGATACTGTAATTTTGACTTGACCAATTTGTTTAGGGATTTTATTTTTAAACAAATTAGCTCCCACTATTTTCTCGGATCCCTACACTCCCTCTGTAGAGATGCGAAAATCTCCGCGATTAATGATTTCTAGTGGGTGGTGCGGTCTCACCAACTGACTCATCACCTCACCTAACAGTTATTGGTGATGGGTTAGCCAATGAGTGAACAACTCTTGTTCAATGATTCTCTAATCATGGTGCACCCAAACTTGGTCTCTAATTCATGAATCTCACCGTATCCGGAATATTGATCCACTCCTTAGTTAAGTCAGACCCACCATTTGCATAGACTGGGTTCCTAATTGAGTCTCTCACCGTATCCGGAAATATTGAGCCCAACTCATCCTCCAGCCCATAGCATCCAATGCCTAATAGACATGGTTGCGTCTTCCCGGTGCAACTGAGCCACTGTATCCAGCCGAGAACAATCAACCCCGGGAAGGGCCCGCACATCTACAATGGTGGAAGACCTCAGACTTAATCTTTTCTTAGGGAGAATTGATTCAGGTCTCATTAAACTAGACTTGGCTTAGTCATAACAATTATGACTAACCTAGTGGCATGGGTTCAGCTCGGATTATTGACCACCTCAGATCAGAACTGTGTCAACAGATATGGCCAGGTAAGTGAGACCGGTGGAAGGAATATGCCATTAACTCGTACAAGAACGCATTCAGGTCGAGTAGCTTCCAATTAAAAACCAGTCGGTCGTCTGTGCCAAACTTACCTTAGACACCAAATTGTTGAGTCAGAACCAATTGGGTTAGCCTACAATCCAGACTCTAACCTCTGAGCCTAATTAGGTCTTGCTTGATCGTGACTCGATCTTGACCCAGACTTAATCCTATTAGGCTGGTCAATTTAAGCATTGTTGATCCCATCTAACCAACTCTTGATTCGGTTTGATCAACCGCTTAGACCTAATTGAGCTACCCAAGCCCGAACCCAGTATTATGAATATGTCTTAGATCTGAAATTCTCAATTTTAGACCTAATTAATATTCCATAAACTTAATTCTTAATTAAGTTGGGTTCATAAACAAAATATGCACAATAAATCCTAGGGTTTCAGGATCTAGGGTTTTGCAGAAAGTAAGTTTTGGGTTTCTGATTAAGGACGAACACGCAGCACCCCTACACATCATAAGAACACCCCATCGAATGGGAAGAGAGGGCCTTTAAACCCTTCTTCGTTCTTATGACCGGACGGCCAAGAGGAACGCCTTAATCAGGAACATTCAATAACATTCAATACTACAAAACAGTTATAGATCTATATCATATATCTCATATACAAATTTAGATCTAATCATGGCATATTTTGCATACATCTCATGTATCATAATCATGCATGTTTTCAGATCTAAATTATCTCATAATAATCTAAAAAATTAGATTTAAATTGATCTAATCAAAATAAATTCTAATCTAGACAATTATGTAGAACTATTCTACAACTAGTCTAGACATGCATCAATCATATCTCATATGATATTTAAAATTAAATAATTTTTATTTGCTGTTTATCAGATGTTATTATAACACTTATAATATCAAAAAATAGTAAATAAGAAGATCTAAAATATGATTTAATCAGATTAAATCAAAGACATGCAAAACTATTCTATAGAACTATTCTATTCTAGAACTAGTCATGCATATCTTCATGTAATCTTAGATCCAAATCATTTAATTTTAATTTTTTCTGATTTCAGATCTGATCACATCTCATGTGACATCTGAAATCACTTTATTTTTAATTAAAATAAAATTAAAATCAGATCTAAACAATTTTAGAACCATGGCTCTGATACCAGTTGAAGGGAAATCCTGATTTCCCGGTCCAGGTTCGTTCAGATCTGATCAGATCAAGAGATATATTTCAAAAATTTTTTCTCTTGATCTCAATCAGATCTTGATATGTTTCAGATCTGATTCTTATTATTTTAATAAAATAAAATAAAAAGATAAATTAAATCAAATTTAATTTACCTGATTTGGGTAATCCTATTACCCTGTTGATGATCCTGTTTGCAGCGGAAGGTTCTGGATCTTAGCCACGCAAGCGCCTGGCCTCTACCGGTATCCACTCGGGTTGGATCTGGAGATCCTCTTCTTCTCTATCACACCTCCAAAAATCAGATCTGGATCTGATCTGGAGGATCTTCAAAACTCTTTTGAAGATCTGCAGTCGTCCTTTGCAGCAGCGCAGCCTTCTTGCTTTTGATCGCCTTTTCTTGATCTGAATCGCACCAACCAAAGTCCAAAACACTTTTGGACGTGGAGAGCAAGGGGAGAAGAGACTATGGCATGGAGAAGGAGGGGAGAGGCAGCCTTGGGGCGTGGGAAATTCTTCTTGATTTTTTCTTGATTGATTGGGTTGGGCGCAGGGTCTTATTTATAGACTAAGCTTGTGATCCAACTCCTCTTCCTCCCAACCAATCACAACCCTTTGTGAAATCAGATCTAAATCTGATTGGTGGGAATAGAGTCCCCTGGATTCCTCCTTAGAGGGTGCCTAAGACCAGTCAAACTGGATTCTTAGAAGAACTCTAATTGGAATCCAAAAGGGAGGATGGAGTCCTTGTCCAACAAGGACTCCTAGGCGCCTCCTACTTGGGCTCACGCCACCCTTGGCGTGCGCCCTTCTCCTTGCCAGGTTCTGGCAGGGGGACAGGCCCCCACCAGCTCTCCAATAGGTGCATGACATGTGGTCAAAAGTCAAAGGTCAATGGTCAACGTTTGACCAGTCAAAGGTAGACTTTTGACCAAAGTCAAAGAACAAGAAATGGCAGGTGACCAAAAATGGCAGGTAATGTCTTACAAATAAGACAACCTATTCTGACTTGGACAACCTCCAGTCAGACCATATGAAGGCCTCTGATTGAGCACAAACTCCTTTGGCTCAGTCAGGACAACTTATTTATGATAGTAAAAGAAGAACGTTAGGTTCAATCGAGTGCTAGCACGATTTCCTTGAACCTAATTGAATCTCATTCAGATCAATTGAACTAGATCAGTTCAATTGATGATCACCAGATTCAAACCCTTGTTTGTGTGACCCAGTTAGGTTCAGTTCTGTATGGTAATGGGATATGTCATGATCTCTATCATAGACATCATCGAAACTCCTTTCGATGGATCAGAACTCTTCTGATTCGAACAGCTAGAATGATCGATCATCTAAATCATTCTAATTGCTCCCAAAATCCACCAGTGACACCTAGCAGTATATGGTGGCAACCCATCAGAGCTGAATGCGAACCTCTTGGTGCAGCTACCTGTGTGATTCAGTTCTTCTATCTTGAGCCCCGATCAGATTAGGGTTAAGGTGAACTCGTCAAACCCTAGTCTCTGTCATATGATGTAATCATTCGATTCGAGTCCAATGTGAAAATCTAAATAGAAACTCTTTCTATTATTTCACTCTGCCATGGCCATGGGCTTCTGGACTTGATTCTCATGATCATCATAGGGCTACTCCTCTACCACCGAGGTAGATAGATTCCCATCTTGATGCAATCCAGTTCCTACAATGAACATGTCATAGCCAACATACACCTCAGGGTTCCATATGGCTAGGAGACCGAGTAATGGTGTAGTCAAACTATAACACCCTCAAGGTGAACTGCCGATGCATCTCAGGTCAAAGAACCAGACACACTACTGCAGCATCGAGTCAGTCATTGACGAGAAGGTAGACTTCCCTAATGACTACTCGAGGTGGTCACGCTCAGTGCCCTCGTTCTCTAACGAGTACCTGTACTCTCGCTCCGGTGTCTCCACACCGTAGACTCAAGACTCATCTACTAAAGAGAAGCGATCGTACACCAACCTTCCGGATCAATCACCATCCTCGTGATGATCCTATGGTCGGGAGCTGTTTATGAGTTAATAATGATTATTCATGTCTTAAATTTTCAACTCTTGAAAATATGAATTATCATTACCATTAACTCAAAGGATGTATCACAGACACTAAATACACATGTGTGATAGAAAATAACCCATTTATTAATTATAGTCAAAATTACAATTTTGCCCCTAGAAGTGTATTACAAGTGTCAGCCAATTCTGGCTTCTAGGGCACATATATCTAACAATTCCAGTAAGAATAGCCAAATCTCAAGTGGCTTCTTGCCATGCTTTTCTTTGTAATATATTCTACTTCCATGATGGAGTCTCTCTCATGATTTGTTTGAAACTTTTTCAGCTAACAACTCCACCATTGCACATAAAAACAGACTGCCAGATGTCGACTTTCGATCATCTATATCGGACATGAAGTCCGAGTCTGTGTATCCCTGGACTTGGAGTTCTCCATTACCAAAGACCAACATCATATCCTTAGTTCTTCTCAAGTACTTAAGGATACATTTCACAGAAGTCCAGTGTTCTTCACCTGGATTTGACTGATATCTGCTTGTGACACTCACAGCATGGGCTATATCAGGTCGTGTACATAGCATGGCATACATGAGGCTCCCTATTGCAGAAGCATAAGGGATCTTGCTCATGCGTTCTATTTCCTCAGGTGTGCTGGGGCACATCTTTTTGGAAAGATGAATACCATGTCTGAAGGGTATTAATCCCTCTTAGAGTTTTCCATACTAAACCTCTTTAGTACTTTCTCTATGTACATCTTCTGTGAAAGTCCTAGCATCCTATTCGGTCTATCCCTATAGACCTTAATTCCTAGAATAAAGGATGCTTCACCTAGGTCTTTCATGGAGAATTCCTTGGACAACCACATCTTGACTGATGTCAACATGGGAATATCATTCCCAATAAGGAGGATGTCATCCACGTACAATACGAGGAAGACAACAGCGCTCCCACTGACCTTTTTGAAAACACATGGTTCTCTTCATTTTTGATGAAACCAAACTTTTTGATCACATCATTGAAAACGAGTGTTCCAGCTCCGAGATGCTTGCTTAAGTCCATATATGGACCTTTGCAGCTTGCAAACCTTGTGATCAGTATCACTGGATGTGAAACCTAGCGGCTGTTCCATATAGATATCTTCCTCAAGATATCCATTTAGGAATGCCATTTTCACGTCCATTTGCCATATTTCATAATCGAAATAGGCTGCAACAGCAAGCAATGTGCGGATGGATTTTAGCATAGCTATTGGGGAAAAGGTATCCTGATAGTCAATGCCTTCACGTTGACTATAACCTTTTGCCACTAGTCTAGCCTTGAATGTCTCCACATTCCCATCTGCACCAATCTTTCTCTTGAAGATCCATTTACACCCAATAGGTACTATACCTTCTGGTGGATCTACCAAGGTCCAGACTTGGTTTGAGTGCATCGAGTCAATCTCTGACTTCATTGCCTCAAGCCATTTCTAGTCGATATCTGATATCTTATCGTCATAGATTTTGGGATCATCACCATGAACCCCATTTTCTGTAAGGAATATTTGAAAGAAAAATCCTTATTTTTCACTGCAGGATCATGCAAATTTGATCAGATCTGAGATGGATTTTTCTAAAAATTCTAAAATAATCCAATCTGATCTAGAAGTTTTCAGATCTGATCATGGTGATCTAATATTAAAAATTAAAATAAAAATTAAATTAGATTTAACTTCATACCTTGTTTGGATAATTTGATTATCCTACAGTGATCCTGATGTTTTCTAAGGTTCTGGAAGGAGCCACGCATGTGCCTGACCTCCATCGGTATCCACTCTAGAAGGATCTAGATGTCTTCTCATCAAAAATCTTTTCTTTAAAGATTAGATCTGAATCTGATATGAAAGTCCTTCAAAAAAATTTCTGAAGGCAACATGTCCGTCTAACGAACATCATCGCGTAGATGCTGAACTCTACACAAATTTGATTGGATCTTCTTCTCAGATTTGTGCCTAACTTTTTAGACATCTAGAAGAGAGGGAGAGAGAGGATAGAGGAGATGTGGGATATCCAAAATAGTAGCCTTTGGGTATGAAAAATATTTTCTTCATGAAGAGCTTTGGCGCAAAGGTTCTTATACAAAAGCATAACGCCAAGTTAGAGTCCCTGTTTGACCAAAATCCTTATTTTTTCGACCATTGGGACTCTTGGACCAGATCTCCACAAAAATCCCTAGATCCCATCTAATTTTGATGCCAAAAATCAAGGGAAGGTGGCTGCATGAGTAGATAAGGAAGAGTCCACTACGCCTAGGACTTTTCCCTCAAGAATTTGATCCAAATCAAACTATATCATAACTTAGTCTAGATACCTCCAAAAATCACCAAATTTGGTACACCAAATGAATAATTCATGCTTGATTACATACCCAGAAATCAAATCAAAATAATTTCTAAAGAAGTTTCTAAAAGTATTTGATCAGGTGACCCTCAATTCTCTCAAACAAGTCAACTTTTGACCTTAGTCCAATTTGACTATGAATGGATTTAATTTCTATAATTAATCTAACCTAGACTTATTTTAGTCAGATTAAAATAAACCCATTCAAAATACAAAAATAAGTCAAATCAAATTTGACTTGGTTGTAATGAATCAAAAAGATTTCAAAAGGAAAAAGTCAAGCTCAATCGTGTGCTAGCATGATTACCTTGAACCTGATTGGATCTAATCCAAATCAATTGAACTGGATTAGTTCAATTGATGATCACCAGATTCAAACCCTTGTTTGTGTGACCCAGTTAGGTTCAGTTCTGTATGGTAATGGGATATGTCATGATCTCTATCATAGACATCATCGAAACTCCTTTCGATGGATCAGAACTCTTCTGATTCGAACAGCTAGAATGATCGATCATCTAAATCATTCTAATTGCTCCCAAAATCCACCAGTGACACCTAGCAGTATATGGTGGCAACCCATCAGAGCTGAATGCGAACCTCTTGGTGCAGCTACCTGTGTGATTAAGTTCTTCTATCTTGAGCCCCGATCAGATTAGGGTTAAGGTGAACTCGTCAAACCCTAGTCTCTGTCATATGATGTAATCATTCGATTCGAGTCCAATGTGAAAATCTAAATAGAAACTCTTTCTATTATTTCACTCTACCATGGCCATGGACTTCTGGACTTGATTCTCATGATCATCATAGGGCTACTCCTCTACCACCGAGGTAGATAGATTTCATCTTGATGCAATCCAGTTCCTACAATGAACATGCTATAGCCAACATACACCTCAGGGTTCCATATGGCTAGGAGACCGAGTAATGGTGTAGTCAAACTATAACACCCTCAAGGTGAACTGCCGATGCATCTCAGGTCAAAGAACCAGACACACTACTGCAGCATCGAGTCAGTCATTGACGAGAAGGTAGACTTCCTAATGACTACTCGAGGTGGTCACGCTCAGTGCCCTCGTTCTCTAACGAGTACCTGTACTCTCGCTCCGGTGTCTCCACACCGTAGACTCAAGACTCATCTACTAAAGAGAAGCGATCGTACACCAACCTTCCGGATCAATCACCATCCTCGTGATGATCCTATGGTCGGGAGCATTTTATGAGTTAATAATGATTATTCATGTCTTAAATTTTCAACTCTTGAAAATATGAATTATCATTACCATTAACTCAAAGGATGTATCACAGACACTAAATACACATGTGATAGAAAAATAACCCATTTATTAATTTATAGTCAAAATTATAATTTTGCCCTAGAAGTGTATTACAAGTGTCAGCCAATTCTGGCTTCTAGGGCACATATATCTAACAATCTCCCACTTGTCCTAAAGCCAATTGGCTACAAGTCTAAGTCCCATCTTCTCAAGGTGGGCTTCGATCTTCTGCTGGCCCAACGGCTTTGTAAGTGGGTCTGCCACATTATCTGTGGAGTTGACTCTCTTGACCTCGACGTAACCCTTCTCGAGGTAATCGCGGATGAGGTGGTATCGCCGCTCAATGTGCTTGGATTTTTTGGTGAGACCTCGGCTCCTTAGCAAGGGCTATGGCGCCATTGTTGTCGCAGTATAGAGGAATGGCATCTGATGGCATTACTCCAATTTCTGCAGCAAACTTCTTGTACCAGAATGCTTCCTTTGCAGCCTCTGATGCAGCGATATATTCTGCTTCCATGGTGGAATCTGCTATCACAGTTTGCTTGGAACTCTTTCCAGCTGACAGCTCCACCATTGCACACAAACAGACTTCCAGATGTCGACTTTCGATCATCTATATCGGACATGAAATCCGAGTCTGTGTATCCCTGGACTTGGAGTTCTCCATTACCAAAGACCAACATCATATCCTTAGTTCTTCTCAAGTACTTAAGGATACATTTCACAGAAGTCCAGTGTTCTTCACCTGGATTTGACTGATATCTGCTTGTGACACTCACAGCATGGGCTATATCAGGTCGTGTACATAGCATGGCATACATGAGGCTCCCTATTGCAGAAGCATAAG
This sequence comes from Cocos nucifera, assembly GCA_006176705.1. Lineage (NCBI taxonomy): Eukaryota > Viridiplantae > Streptophyta > Magnoliopsida > Arecales > Arecaceae > Cocos > Cocos nucifera. Next base: position 163,959 of record QRFJ01004975.1, on the reverse strand, counting down.
GGATCTTGCTCATGCGTTCTATTTCCTCAGGTGTGCTGGGGCACATCTTCTTGGAAAGATGAATACCATGTCTGAAGGGTATTAATCCCCTCTTAGAGTTTTCCATACTAAACCTCTTTAGTACTTTCCTCTATGTACATCTTCTGTGAAAGTCCTAGCATCCTATTCGGTCTATCCCTATAGACCTTAATTCCTAGAATAAAGGATGCTTCACCTAGGTCTTTCATGGAGAATTCCTTGGACAACCACATCTTGACTGATGTCAACATGGGAATATCATTCCCAATAAGGAGGATGTCATCCACGTACAATACGAGGAAGACAACAGCGCTCCCACTGACCCTTTTTGAAAACACATGGTTCCTCTTCATTTTTGATGAAACCAAACTTTTTGATCACATCATTGAAACGAGTGTTCCAGCTCCGAGATGCTTGCTTAAGTCCATATATGGACCTTTGCAGCTTGCAAACCTTGTGATCAGTATCACTGGATGTGAAACCTAGCGGCTGTTCCATATAGATATCTTCCTCAAGATATCCATTTAGGAATGCCGTTTTCACGTCCATTTGCCATATTTCATAATCGAAATAGGCTGCAACGGCAAGCAATGTGCGGATGGATTTTAGCATAGCCTACTGGGAAAAGGTATCCTGATAGTCAATGCCTTCACGTTGACTATAACCTTTTGCCACTAGTCTCTAGCCTTGAATGTCTCCACATTCCCATCTGCACCAATCTTTCTCTTGAAGATCCATTTACACCCAATAGGTACTATACCTTCTGGTGGATCTACCAAGGTCCAGACTTGGTTTGAGTGCATCGAGTCAATTTCTGACTTCATTGCCTCTAAGCCATTTCTCGGAGTCGATATCTGATATCGCCTCGTTGTAGGTTTTGGGATCATCACCATGAGCACCATTACCTATGAGGAACATTTTCTCTACTTCCTCTGAAATAATACCTAAGTATCTTTCAGGGGGACGGAAAACTCTTTCCGATCTACGAGGTGGAGGAGGTAGTGTTCTTATTGGCTCAACCTGATTTGGTTCCAATTGGTCCTTAGCTCGTTCTACTTGTGAGACTTTCTCATCAAGCTTAATCTGCTTTCCAATGCCGCTATCTTGAATAAACTATTTTTCAAGAAAGATGGCATGTCGACTCACAATCACATTGTGGTCTTCTGGAATGTAGAAATAGTATCCTAATGACTCTTTAGGATATCCTATGAATCGAGCTCTAAAGGACCTAAACTCTAACTTGTCCGCTTGTTGTCTTTTGACATGAGCCGGACAACCCCAAATTCTGAGATGACTCAGACTTGGTTTCTTACCGTGCCATATCTCATACGGTGTGGTAGGAACGGTTTTAGAGGGAACCCTATTCAGTAGATAAATTGAAGTTAACAATGAATGTCCCCAAAGAAAATCAGGGAGGTCTGTGAAGCTCATCATGGATCGAACCATATCCAATAGAGTCCGATTTCTCCATTCTGAAACCCCGTTGAGTTGAGGTGTTCCTGGTGGAGTCCATTGAGAGACTATGCCATTTTCCTTAAGATAGTCTAGGAATTCCCGGCTAAGGTATTCACCTCCTCGATCTGATCGAAGAACCTTAATGGGTTTTTCAGTTTGTTTTTCTACTTCATGTCTGAATTCTTTGAACTTTTCAAAAGCTTCAGACTTGTATGTCTCATAAGATACACATACCCATACCTAGACAGATCATCGGTAAAGGTAATGAAGTAGACAAAATTGCCTCTAGCCGGCACATCAAATGGGCCGCACACATCAGTATGTACTAGGGCAAGGAGATCTGTGGCCCTCTCCCCATGTCCAACAAAAGGGAGTTTAGTCATTTTGCCTTGAAGACAAGATTCACAAGTTGGATATGACTCAAAAGTCAATGGACTCAATAGCCCATTTTTCTCCAATTTGTTGATCCTATCTTCTGCTATATGACCTAATCTCAGGTGCCATAGATATCTGTCGTTTGGACTATCCCTAGGTCGTTTGGCATTCACGTTTTGCTCGATAGTTAAAATAGGTACATCAATATGTAGCTGATAAAGACCATTAATAAGGAAACCATTTGCAATTTTATTTCTTTCATAAAGAATGTTACAATGGTCCTTAAAGAAGGTGATCACATAAGCCTTCTTGTGCTAAGCATGAAACAGAAATCAAATTCCTGCTAGCTGCAGGCACATAATAACAGTCTTTCAAAACTAAGTCTAAACCAGATGGTAATCGAAGAGGGTATGTTCCCACGGCTACTGCAGCAACTCTTGCTCCATTACCGACGTGCGTAGGATCATGTCTCCATCCCTCAGCCTCCTGCTATCCTCAAGACCCTGCATAGAAGTGCACAGATGAGCACTAGAACCAGAGTCAAGCACCCAACTGGATGCAGAAGAAACCGTAAGGTTAGACTCAATAACGAGCATACCTCCAGAAGGACCTTCCTTCTTGTTCTTCAGGGTGGCCAGGTAAGTAGTGCAGTTCCGCTTCCAATGGCCGTCGCTGTTGCAATGAAAACACTTTCCTTTGACATCGGCCTTCTTCTTCGGCTTCTGCCTTTTGCTTTTTCACAGACTTCTTTTTCTTTTCTTCACTTTTAAGACTTTTTTCTTTAAGACTTTCTTTTGGAAGAAGTCCGTTCCATAGCAAGAACTGAGCCTTTAGAACCTTTCATAGAAAGCTCAGCGGTAACCAGCATATTCATTAACTCGGCCAAGGAATTTTGAAGTTTATGCATGTGGTAATTCATGATGAATTGCCCATATGCATCAGTCAAGGATTGCAGAATAATATCATTCTGCAGATCCAAGTCCAACTTCACACCGAGCTTCTCAGCTCTTCCATGTCCTTGATCATTGTCAGACAGTGATCTTGGACTGACTGCCCATCACGCATCTTAGCCTTAAAAAGTCATTTCGTGACTTGATATTTGGCTGCGCGACTCTGTTCACCAAACATCTCCTGCAGGTGAGCCAACATTTGGCGAGCAGTCCCGATATCTTCATGTTGGCGCTGGAGCTCATCAGACATCGAGCCCAACATGTAATATCTGGCCTTATTATCTTCGTCAATCCATTTTTCCAGAGACGCTCTCTGTTCAAGTGGATGGACGGCTGGTAAGGTGGGAGGGTCCTGGTCCAAAACATGGGTTAACTTCTCTGAACCCAAAATAATTTTGTAGTTCCTGAGCCAATCTTTATAATTGGGTCCAGTCAGTCTATGTGTGTCCAGGATACGTGCCAATGGGTTGGACGCAGACATTTTCCTGTAGAGAGTCAAAGATTCTAGTTAGATACTATAATTTTGACTTGACCAATTTATTTAGGGATTTTATTTTTAAACAAATTAGCTCCCACTATTTTCTCGGATCCCTACACTCCCTCTGTAGAGATGCGAAAATCTCCACGATTAATGATTTCTAGTGGGTGGTGCGGTCTCACCAACTGACTCATCACCTCACCTAACAGTTATTGGTGATGGGTTAGCCAATGAGTGAACAACTCTTGTTCAATGATTCTCTAATCATGGTGCACCCAAACTTGGTCTCTAATTCATGAATCTCACCGTATCCAAAATATTGATCCACTCCTTAGTTAAGTCAGACCCACCATTTGCATAGACTGGGTTCCTAATTGAGTCTCTCACCGTATCCGAAATATTGAGCCCAACTCATCCTCCAGCCCATAGCATCCAATGCCTAATAGACATGGTTGCATCTTCCCGGTGCAACTGAGCCACTGTATCCAGCCGAGAACAATCAACCCCGGGAAGGGCCCGCACATCTACAATGGTGGAAGACCTCAGACTTAATCTTTTCTTAGGGAGAATTGATTCAGGTCTCATTAAACTAGACTTGGCTTAGTCATAACAATTATGACTAACCTAGTGGCATGGGTTAGCTCGGATTATTGACCACCTCAGATCAGAACTGTGTCAACAGATATGGCCAGGTAAGTGAGACCGGTGGAAGGAATATGCCATTAACTCGTACAAGAACGCATTCAGGTCGAGTAGCTTCCAATTAAAAACCAGTCGGTCGTATGTGCCAAACTTACCTTAGACACCAAATTGTTGAGTCAGAACCAATTGGGTTAGCCTACAATCCAGACTCTAACCTCTGAGCCTAATTAGGTCTTGCTTGATTGATCGTGACTCGATCTTGACCCAGACTTAATCCTATTAGGCTGGTCAAATTTAAGCATTTGTTGATCCCATCTAACCAACTCTTGATTCGGTTTGATCAACCGCTTAGACCTAATTGAGCTACCCAAGCCCGAACCCAGTATTATGAATATGTCTTAGATCTGAAATTCTCAATTTTAGACCTAATTAATATTCCATAAATCTTAATTCTTAATTAAGTTGGGTTCATAAACAAAATATGCAATAAATCCTAGGGTTTCAGGATCTAGGTTTTGCAGAAAAGTAAGTTTTGGATTTCTGATTAAGGACGAACGCACAGCACCCCTACACATCATAAGAACACCCCATCGAATGGGAAGAGAGGGCCTTTAAACCCTTCTTCGTTCTTATGACCGGACGGCCAAGGAGGAACGCCTTAATCAGGAACATTCAATACTACAAAAATAGATCTATATCATATATCTCATATATAAAATTAGATCTAATCATGGCATATTTTGCATACATCTCATGTATCGAATCAATATGCATATTTTTCAGATCTAAATTATCTCATAATAATCTAAAAAAATTAGATTTAAATTGATCTATCAAAATAAATTCTAATCTAGATAATCTTATGTAGAACTATTCTACAACTAGTCTAGAGTCATGCATCAATCATATCTCATATGATATTTAAAATTAAATAATTTTTATTTGCTTTTTTAGATGTTATTATAATAATTATAATATAAAAAAAAAGTAAATAAATAGATCTAAAATATGATTTAATCAAATTAAATCAAAACATGCAAGACTATTCTATAGAACTATTCTATTCTAGAACTAGTCATGCATATCTTCTAATCTTAGATCCAAATCATTTAATTTTAATTTTTTTAATTTTAGATCTGATCACATCTCATGTGACATCTAAAATATTTTTTTTAATAAAATAAAATTAAAATCAGATCTAAATAATTAGAACTTGGCTCTGATACCAGTTGAAAGAAAAAATCCTGATTTTCGGTCCAGGTTCGTTCAGATCTGATCAGATCAAGAGAATTTTTCTAAAAATTCTAAAATGATCTGATCTAATCTAAGAGTTCTCAAATTTAATTATGGTAATTTGATATTAAAAATTAAAATAAAAATTAAATCAGATTTAATTTCATACCTTGTTTGGGTAATCTAATAATCCTGTGATGATCCAGATGTTTCTTGAGATTTTGGAAGGAGCCACGCACGTGCTTGGCTTCCATCAGTATCCACTTGAAAATGATCTAGACATCCTCTCCTTGAGAATCTTTTTTCCAAATATTAGATCTGAATCTGATCTGAAAGTCCTTCAAGAAAATTTCTGAAGGCAGCTTGTCCGTCTCATGAACAGCATCGCATAGATGCTGAACTCTTCACAAATTTGATTGGATCTTCTTCTTAGATTTGTGCCTAACTTTTTAGGCATGTAGAAGAGAGGGAGAGATAGGATAGAGGGGGCATGAGATATCTAGAATGATAGCTTTTGGATATGAAAAATATTTTCTTCGTGAAGAGCCTTAGTGCAAGGGTTCTTATACAAAAGCATAGTGCCAAGTTAGAGTCCCTCTTTAATCAAAATCCTTATTTTTTCAACCATTAGGACTCTTGGACCTGATCTCCATGAAAATCTCTAGATCACATCTAATTTTGATGCTAAAAATCAATCTAGAATGTGGTGGCATGAGTAGATAAGGAAAAATCCACTGCGCCTAGGACTCTTCCTTCAAGAGTTTGATCCAAATCAAACTCTATCATAACTCATTCTAGATACTTTCAAAAATTACAACATTTGGTACACCCAATGTATAATTCATGCTCTATCACATATCCAAAAATAAGATCAAAATAATTTCTAGAGAATTTTCTAGAAGCATTTGATTAGGAGATCATTAATTCTCTCAAATAGGTCAACTTTTGACCCTAGTCCAATTTGACTATGAATGGATTTAATTTCTATAATTAATCTAATCTGAACTTATTCTAGTTAGATGAAAATAAACCCATTCAAAATACAAAACTGACTCAAATCAAATTTAACTTGGTTGTGATGAATCAGAAAGATTTCAGAAGGAGAAAGTTAGGCTCAATCGTATGTTAGCACAATTACCTTAAACCTATTTGGATCTAATCCAAATCAATCAAACTGGGTTAGCTCAATTGATAACATCCAAACCCAAATCTTTGTTTGTATGATCCATTTAGATTCAATTCTATATGATAATGAGATATGTTATGATCTCCATCATCGACATCATCGAAATATCTTTCGATGGATCAGAACTTTTTTGATTCATATAATTAGAATGATTGATCATCAAAATTATTCTAATTGCTCCCAAAATCTACTAATGACACCTAGCAATATATGGTGGCAATCCATCAGAACTGAAAGCGAACCTCTCGGTGCAGTTACCTATGTGAGTGGATTCTTCTATCTTGATCCCCGATAGGATTAGTGTTAAGGTAAACTCGTCAAATCTAATATCCATCATATGAATTAATCATTCGATTCGAGTCCAATGTGAAAACCTAATAGAAACTCTTTGTATTATCTTCACTTTGCCAAGGCCATGGGCTTAAGAACTCAATCTCATGATTATCATAGGGCTACTCCTCATCTAACGAGATAGATAGATCCCCTTATTGGTGCAATCTAATTTCGATAATAAACATGCTATAGCCAACATACACCTTAGGATTCTAAATGGCTAGGAGATCGAGTTATGATGTAGTCAAACTACAACACCCTCAAGGTGAACTACTGATGCACCTCAAGTCAAAGAATCATACACACCACTACAGTATCGAGTCAGTCATTAACGAGAAGATGGACTTTCTTATGACTACTCGAGGTGGTCATGCTTAGTGCCCTCATTCTCTAACAAGTATCTGTACTCTCACTTCAGTGTCTCCACACCATAGACTTAAGACACGTCTATCCTAAGAAAGTGATCATACACCAACCTTCTGGATAGATCACCATCCTCATAATGATCCTATGGTCAGAAGCATTTTATGAGTTAATTATGAAAATTCATGTCTTAAATTTTTAACTCTTGAAAATATGAATTGTCATTATCATTAACTCAAAGGATGTATCACAGACACTTTTAACTACATACTATGATAGAAAAAAAATTATTTATTAATTTATAGTCAAAATTATAAAATTATTCTTAGAAGTGTATTATAAGTGACAGTCCATCTAGCTTTTAGGGCACACATCTAACAACATTTCCTCTACATCCTTTAAATTAGTACCTAAGTACCTCTCAGAAGGATGAAAATTCTACTTGATCTACGAGATGGAGGAGGTTGGTTTGGACTGGCTCAATCTGACTGGGTTCCATAGGTTCCTTAGCTCGTTGCTGTTTAGAGACTTTCTCTTTGAGCCTGATCTATCTCTCGATGCCATCATCTTGAATAAACTATTTTTTTAAAAAATAGCATGTTGACTCATAATCACATTATGGTCTTCTGAAAGATGGAAATAATATCCTAATGACTCTTTAGGATATCTAATAAAATGAGCTCTAAAAGACCTAGACTCTAACTTGTTCGCCTATTGTCTCTTGACATGGGCCGAATAATCCTAAATTTTGAGGTGACTCAGACTTGGTTTCTTACCTTATCATATCTCATACGGTGTAGTAGAAACGATTTTAGAAAGAATCCTATTTAGTAGGTAGATAGCTATCATTAGACTGTCCCCAAAGCAATTCAGAAAGGTCTATGAAGCTCATCATGGATTAGACCATATTTACTAGGATCCGATTTCTTCGTTCTAAAATCCTGTTGAGTTGAGGCATTTCAAATGGAGTCCATTGTGAGACTATGCCATTATCCTTAAGATAGTCCAAAATTTTTTAACTAAGATATTCACCTCCTCAGTCTGATCGAAGAAACTTAATAAGCTTTCTAGTTTGCTTTCTCACTTCATGTTTGAATTCTTTAAACTTTTTAAAGACTTCAAACTTGTGTCGTATTAGATACACATATCAATACCATGATAAATCATCAGTAAAGGCAATGAAGTAGGAAAAGCTACCTCTAGCTGACACATCAAATGGGCTACACACATCTGTATGTTCCATGGAAAGTAGGTCTGTGGCCCTTTTTTCTTATCCTACAAAAGAGAGCTTGATCATTTTGCCTTGAAGGCATGATTTATAAATTGGATATAATTCGAAAGTCAATGGACCTATAAGTCTGGATTTCTCTAATTTATTAATCCTATCTTCTGTTATATGATCTAGCCTAAGATGCCATAGATATGTTTTGTTGATACTATCTCTAGGTTGTTTGGTTCCTATGGCATTCATGTTTTGCTCAACATTAAAAATAAAAATATCAATATGTAACTGATAAAGATCATTAATTAAGAACCACTTGCAATTTTATTTTTTTAAAAAGAATAGTACGGTAGTTTTTAAAAAAGCTAATTATATAATCTTCTTGTGCTAAACAAGAAATAGAAATCAAATTCCTACTTGCTGTAGGCACATAATAATAGTCCATAAGAACTAAAACTAAATCAAATGGTAGTCAAAGAGGATAGGCTCCCACAGCCATAGTAGTAACTCTAGCTTCATTTTTGGCGCACTGGATCATCTCACCATCCCTCAGCCTCCTGCTCTCTTAAGGACCTCCATAGAAGTGCACAAATGAAAATAAGAGCCAGTGTCAAGCACCCAACTGGATGTAGAAGAAATCGTAAGGTTAGATTTCAATTATGAGCATACCTCTAGAAGGACCTGCCTCCTTCTTGTTCTTCAAGCTGGCTAGGTATAAAGGGTAATTTTGCTTCTAATGACCATCGATGTTATAATGGAAATACTTTTCTTTGTCAGTGGCTATCTTCTTCGATTCTTCTTTCTTTTTCTTTCCACCTTCTATCTTCTGCTTCTTTGCAAACTTTTTCTTCTTTCCAAAAGATTTTCTTTCGGAGAAAGTCTACTGCACAACAAGAATTGAGCCCTTTGAACCTTTCATAGAAAGCTCAACAGTAATTAGCATGTTCATAAGTTTAGCCAAGGTGCATTGTAATTTATGGATATGGAAGTTCATGATGAACTGCCTATATGCATCTATCAAGAAGTGCAGGATCACATCAATCTGTAGATCCCAGTTTAACACGGCATCAAGCTTTTCAAGCTCTTCTAGATCCTTGATCATTATTAAACAATGATCTTGGATTAACTACCCATCATGCATTTGTACCTTGAAAAGTCTCTAGGAGACTTGATACCGAACTGTGTGACTCTGCTCAACAAACAACTCTTGAATGTGTGCTAACATTTGGTGAGCAGTCTTGATGTCTTCATGTTGGCATTGTAGCTCATCAAACATCAAGGCCAACATGTAGTACCTGACCTTATTATCATTATCCGACCACTTCTCATGACACGCTCTCTATTCCATGATCGGACGAGCTGGTAATATGGGAGAATTCTGATCCAATACATAGGTCAGCTTGTCAAAACACAAAATGATTTGAAGCTCCTAAGTCAATCCTTATAATTTGGTCTGGTCAATCTATGGGTGTCTATGTTAGGGTAGATCCATCAATTATGGAACATGGATCATCCACCTAAGATCACCTATAGGAGATATGGCACCACCTATTGCTATAAAAAGATAGAAGAAGACAAACGAACACAATCATATATATGGTTCGGCCCAGGTGCCTATATCTATAAGACATGCAATGCTTTGCTATCGAGAAAGAACAACAGAGGAGATACAATCTTAACTCACCACCCCTCTCTCTCAATATAGAAGCACTCACTCATACAATGCTCTTAAAGTAATCCTAAGAAGATCCTCCTCACAGATCTACCGATCTAAGATCCTTGACATCCTTGGATACTATGATTCTCTCAGCCTCTACATCAAGCCCCAGCCTTTGTCTCTAGGCAACCCCACTATTTTAGGATACTCCTGAGTTCCTTGATGCTCCTGGCACTCTCTATTGAAATATCCTCCTCGACTGCTGCACTGTCGAGCCTCTCTTAGCCTCCATGCCTCTAAGGAGGCACTACTATAGCACTCCAGCACTCCTTCTCTTATCTCTATGCCATCTGAGAGATTTTTTTGAGACTCTCTCGACTTCTTAGATCTTCAGGCCTTCTTATAAGCCCTAATCATTCCAATAGCCATTCGATCAGCTCCTGCATGCTCTCCTAGTTGCTAGATAGTGCAACAGCTCCATAGACCCCATGGAAAAGCTTCAATACACATGCTCGTGCATGTTTGTCTGCACATGGTGCATCCCCACTGTTTGCCTCCATCAAGCCGACTCGACTGCATCTAGCTTGAGCACTACTTTTTGCCTTCCTCCTCGAGCTAGGTCGAATCTACCTTGAGTTGGCTTGATCTCACCCTGAGTCGGCTCGACTGCATATTTGAGCCAGCCTGACTATATATTAGCCGATCTTTCTTATGGCTCCTGAATCTCGTTCTTGGCTTATCATGGATCAAATCTCAAGATGCCAGATTTTAACAATCTTCACCTCAATTTGATATTCGACTCCACCTTAAATCTGAGAGGTTCCTGTATGATACTGCCCCCATGTCTTGGGGCTACTGCCTGCTGCTCATGGATTAGGAAACAAGGGAGTCGAGCCAGGCCGCTCGATCCCAAACTAAGTCTCATGCCCGATCCATCTCTACCTGAAGCTCTACCTCATACTAAGCTCCATTTGGCTTCTTCTTGTACATGAAAGCATCTATCTTGATTGTGCCCTTGTTCTAACTTGATCACCACCATAGCAACCCTTGGAACAACTTGACTCCTCTTGGCTCTGATACCACTATTAGGATAGATCCATCAATTGTAGAACATGAATCACCTACCCAAGATCACCTATAGGAGATATGGCACCACCTGTTCTATGGAAAGATTGAAGAAGACAAACAAACACAATCATATACGTGGTTCGACCTGAGTGCCTATATCCATAAGACATGCAATGCTTCACTATCGAGAAAAAATAATAGAGGAGATACAATCTTAACTCACCAACCCTCTCTCTCAATCCAGAAGTACTCATCCATATAATGCTCTCAAAGAAATCCCAAGAAGATTTTTCTTACAGATCTACCAATCCAGGATCCTCGACATTCCTAGACACTCTATGATCCTGTCAGCCTCTACATCAAGCCCCAGCCTTTGTTCCTAGGCAACCCTACCATTCCAAGATACTCTAGGCTTCCTTGATTCTCCTAGCACTTTCTGCTGAGATTTCTTCCCCGACAGCTGCACCACCGAGTCTCTTTCAACCTCCGTGCCTCCAGGGAGGTGCTACTGCAGCACTCTAGCACTCCCTGCCTTGTCTTTGCATCGCCTGAGAAGTTTTTCCAAGACTCTCTTAATTTCTTAGGTCATCAGGCCTTCTTATAAGTCCTAATCATTCTAATGGCCATCCGATCAGCTCCCGCGTGCTCTCCTAGCCACTAGATAGCATAATAGCTCCATAGACCTCATGGAAAAGCTTTAACATGTGTGCCCACCCATGCTTGCCTACACTGGGTGCATCCCCACTGTTTGCCTCTATCGAGCCAGTTCGATCCACAATTGGGCTAGCTTGATTGCATCTAGCTTAAGCACTGCTTTCTACCTTCCTAAGAGAGCTGGCTTGAATCTACCTCGAGCCAGCTTGGCTGCGTATCCAAACTAGCCTGACTATTTGTTGGTTGATCTTTCTCATGGCTCTTGAATCTCGTTCTTGGCTTATCATGAATCGAATCTTGAGGTGCCAGATTCTAATAGTCTAGGATTCAGGCTAGTGGATTTGATGCAGACAATTTTCTGTAGAGAGTCAAAATTTTTAGTTAGACTTTATAATTAGATTTGATTAATTTATTTAAAAATTTTATTTTTAAATAAATTAGACTTTCACTATTCTCTTAGATCCCAGCACTCCCTTAGCATAAATGCAAAAATCTTCATACTCATAGATTTCTTGTGGATGGTGCGGTCCCACCATCTGGCTTACCACCTTACCTAATAGTTATTGGTGATGGATCAACCGATGGGTGGACAACTCTTATCCAATGATTTTCTAATCATGGTGCATCCAAACCTAGTCCCTAATTCATGAAACTCACTATGCTCGAAATATTCCTCCACTCCTTAGTTAAGTTAGACCCACCATTTGCATGAATTAAATTTTTGATTGGATCCCTCACCATATCCAGAATGTTGAGCCCAACCCATCTTGCAGCCCGTAGCATCCAATGCCTAATAGATATGGTTATGTCTTTCTGGTATAGTTGAACCACTATAACCAGTCGAGAACAATCAATCCCAAAAAGATCCCGTATATCTACAATGGTGGAAGACCTATGACTTATTATTTTCTTAGAAAGATTTGATTTTGGTCTTTTAGATGTGATTTAACTTAGTTATAATAATTATGACTAACCTAGTGGCATGGGTTAGCTTAAATCGTTAGCCACCTCAAACTAGAACTGGGTCAATCCAAATGGTCAGGTAAGTAAGATCGATGGAAGGGATATACCATTAACTTGACAAGAACGTATTCAGTTTAAGTAGCTCCTAATTAAAAATCAGTTGATCATATCTACCAAACTTACCATAGACATCAAATTATCAAACTAGAATCGATTGGGTTAGCCTATAATCTAAGCTCGAACCGTGGAGCCAAATTAGGTCTTAACTTGATCAATCATATATGGTTGTGAGTCGACCTTGATCTAGACTTAATCCTATTAGGCTGGTCAAATCTAAGCACTCTTGATCCCACCTAACCAACTATTGATTTGGTTTCATCAACTGCTAGACTTAATTGAGCTATCCACACCCAAACCCAAATTTATGAAGGTGTCTTAAATCTAAAAATTTATTATTTTTAGATCTAATTAATTTTATAAACTTACTTCTTAATTAAGTTCAGGGTTCATAAATAAAATATGCATAAAAAATTTTAGGATTTTATGATCTAAGATTTTGCAAAAAAGTAAATTTTGATTTCTAATTAAGGTTAAATGGGCAGCACCCTACATGTCATAAGAGCATCCTATCAAATGGAAAGAGAGGACCTTTAAATCCTTCTTACTCTTATGACCAGACGGCTAAGGGGAATGCCTTAATCAAAAATTGCATTTGCAGTACGAAAACTATTAGATCTAAAATATATATCACATATATAATTAAAGATCTAACTTTGCATGCTTTGTATACATCTCATGTATCATAACTAAAATTAATCATGCATGTTTTAGATCTGATTATATCTGATATAATATCTAAAAATAAATTTTAAATTGATCATATCAAAAATAAAATTTATTGTAGATAATTTATTGCATAGAACAATAAAAGCTAGTCTAAACATGCTTGTCATATATCGCATATATGAATTTTTTTTAATTAATCTACTGATTTTAGATCTAATCACATCTCATGTGACATCTAAAATCATGCATATCAAATCATAAATAAATTAAAAATTAGATCAAAATCTCATTTGAAGAACTACAAATGTAGCTCTAATACCAGTTGAAGGGAAAAACCTATTTTTCTACCATAAGATCGATTTGATCTGATCAGATCTATAGTAAAATTTCAAAAATTTTCTACACAAATCTAACCAAATCTAAGATTTCTCAAATCTAATCATTATGATCTAAATGCAAATATAAAATTAAAATAAAATCAGAATAACTTTTGTTACCTGATTAGGGTAAACTATTTACCCTGGTGATGATCTGACGAAGCCTGAGGGCCCGAACCTAGCCTTGCATGCATCTAGCCTCTACTAGAGTCCACTTGGGCTGGTTCTAGACAACTTCTGCTACTAGATCTGATCTCCAAAGATCAGATCTAGATCTGATCTATAGAACCTTCAAAAGGAACTTTGAAATCAGCACATAGTCTCTTGATGTAGAACACCCTATCTTGATCTTTGCAGCAACTTCTATCAACTCTTGATAGCTGAACCTTTGACCAACCTAGTATGGGCATGGTGAAGAGAGAGAGGAGCAGTAGGGGAGGCATGGAGATGGATATGGCAGCAGCCTTTTGGCATGAGAATGAGAACAACCCAAACCCTAGGGTGCAAGGTCTTTATATAGACCCCTGCGCTAACCCTTAAGTCCCTATTGATCAATCAACTAGCTTGCTTGATTAATTAGGACTTCTAGGCTAATCTCCATTCCATGTACTAGATCCCCATCTGGTTTTGTCACCTAAAACTCTCCAAAAAATAGTGTGGAATCAAGGATAGGAAGGAGGGTGGCACAAAGCTCTTATCCCTCCTAGAGTTTGATCCAAATCAAACATCTCAAGGCTATCCACAAGGGGGAAGTGCACCCCAGATATATTCTTCATGCAATTCCCAAGGGGGACGTGCACCCTAGATATATTCTAGGGGGTGCACACCTCTTTCCTACAAAAATTGGGTCAAATGTCCTTAGTCCTAAAAATTTTAGAAATTAGCAGGTCTTGTCCTATTCCCATGTGATGGATTAGGACAAGCATAGATCAGGTTAGGATAACACTTTTCTGATCTAGACAAGCTTCAGTTAGACTAGAACAAATCTATACAGGATTCTCGGATGAGCTAAATCTAATTTGACTTAGTTGGGATGAACCAGAATTACTATAGAAGGAGAAAGTTAGGCTTAATCATGTGCTAGCATGATTTTCTTGAACCTAATTGGATCTAATCAAATCAATGAACTAGGTTAGCTCAATTGATGACATCCAAATCCAAAACCTTATTTGTGTGATCCAGTTAGGTTCAGTTCTGTATGGTAATGAGATATATTGCGATTTCTATTATCAACATCATCGAAATAACTTTCAATGGATCAGAACTCTTTCGGTTCATCTAATTAGAATGATCAATCATCAAGACTACTTTAACTGATCCCAAAATCTATCAGTGACACCCAGCAGTATATGATGGCAATCCATCAGAATCGAATATGAACCTCTTGGTTTAGCTACTTGTGTGATTGGGTTCCTCTATCATGAGCCCTGATAGGAATAGGGTTAAGGCGAACTCATCAAACCTAACACCCCATCATATGATTGAATCATTCGATTCGAGTCTAAGGTGAAATCTTAATAATTTTTTTCTATTAAATCACACTACCATGGCCATGGGCTTATGGACTCAATCTTATAATCATCATAGAGCTACTCCTTATCTACCAAGATAGGTAGATCCCCTATTGGTGTGATCCAATTCCTATAATGAACATGCTATATCCGACATACACCTCAAGATTTTGAATAGCTAGGAGATCGAGTTATGGTATAGTCATATTATAAGATATTCAAGGTGAACTAGCGATATATCTTAGATCAAAGAATCAAACACACAACTATCGAGCTAGTCATCGACGAGAATATAGACTCACTTATGACTGTTCGAGGTGGTCACACTCAGTGCCCTCGTTCTCAATGAGTACTTATACTCTTGCTCCAGTGTCTCCACACCATAGACTCAAGACTCATCTATGCTAAGAAAGCGATCATACATTGATCTTCTGGATCGATCATCATCCTCGTGATGGTGCTACGATCGAAAGTAGTTTGTAAGTTAATTTTGAAAGTACATGTCTTTAATTTTCAACTCCTAAAAATATGTATTATCATTTTCATTAACTCAAAGGATGTATTACAGACATTTTACACATAATGTGATAGAAAAAAATAATCCTTTATTAATTTTAAGTCAAAATTATAAAAATATCTCTAGAATGTGTATTACAAGTGTCAGCCAATCTGGCTTCTAGGGCACACATCTAGTAGATATAACCTGAAAAATTTACATCCACAGATGAGTCCAAGGTGTGCAAGCTTCAGAGATCCATTTATGGATTGAAGCAAGCATTTCAGAGTTGGAACATACATTTTGATAAGGTGATCAAAATGTATGGCTTCGTTAAAAATGGAGAAGCGCCATGCATTTATAAGTGGGCAAATGGTCTGGTAATAGTATTTCTTATTTTGTACATGGATGGTATTCTCTTAATTGGAAATGATATTCCCGTACTAAAAGGAATAAAAGTTTAGTTGTCATCGTAATTCTTCATGAAGGACTTGGGAGAAGCATCCTACATCCTAAGGATGAAGATCTACAGGGCTAGATCTAAGAGGATGCTTGGATTATTCTAGTTCACATACATAGAAACTATGCTGAAGATGTTCAACATGGAGAATTTCAAGAAGGGCTATTTTTTGATAGGCCATACAATTTTTTTCTCTAAGAAGAATTATTCGATAACTCCTGAAGAAAGAGAGCATATGAGTAGAATCTATATGCTTTGGTAGTGGAATCTATCATGTATGCCATGACATGTACGAACCAGATGTGGCATACTTATTAGAAGTAGTGACTAGATACCAATCTGATCCAAGAGAGAACCATTGGAAAGTGGTGAAAACCATTCTTAGTAATTAAGAAATACTAAGGACCTATGGCTCGTTTATGGTGAGTCAGATTTGAAACTTATGAGGTTTATAGACTCCAGTTTTCAATCTAATCATGATGACGGTAGAAGCATGTCGGGCTATATCTTTATCCTGAGTGGTGAAGCCATCTGCTAGAAGAGTTTCAAGCAACATATTATGGCAGACTTTATATGCATGATGGAGTACATCACAGTATCCGATACTGTGAAATAAGCTATGTGGCTAAGAAAGTTCATCACCAAGCTCGGAGTAGCACCCTTCCTTAATGGTTCAATTTTACTTTACTATGACAGCACTGATGCCATTGCTTAAGTGAAGTAACCGAAGGCACACCAGCAGATGAAGCAAATACTGCACTACTACTATATGGTCCGAGAGATGGTGGATCGAGGTGACATTGATCTTCAGAAGATCGATGGAAAGAAGAACCTAGCAACCTCTTCAAAAAAGCCCTAGCGATAAAGGAGTTCGACAACCATAGGTGAAGATGGATATTAGATATTATACTGTATGGCTTTAGGACAAGTGGGAGTTATTGAAAATTATGTTCCAAAGTCAATCATCAGTCTATTGATGGTTGTACTTTTTTATAATTATAAATAATTTAATATTGAATAATATTATATTCTAATATTTTCATCATAAAATCTGCATCTTCTAACGAACTCCATATTGTAATGAAGTCCATAGGACTGTTTAGTTTTGATAAAGAAAGAATTTATCGATCACTCCTTAAACTGTTCACAACCAAATGATACGTTGTTAACAAAGATGACAATATTTATCGAGTATAGGTTATTGTATGCCATATAGTTTGATTATCCTCTTAACCAAGGAGTGTAGAGATACTGATATAGCATATAGATGAGATGTATGGGTATATCATCACTGAACGTGACCAACTTTGGAGCATTCTACTCTCGAGAATTACACTGATAGAATACGGGTATAAGTGTCCCTTAGACCTAAGATCACCCCAGTGGCTTGCAAGCAACTCACTGTGCTTTGATGCCAGACTACCTAAATTTTTAATTCAATAACAAAAGATTTTTAGGCACAATCAAGTACTTATAAAGTTGGTGAGTAATCAAGATGGGATTGATCACTTCAAGAGTTTGGAGAAAATGCATCGCCATATTTCAATTTAGCAAAACCTTAGCCAGGATAATCCATAAGATGGATTTAGTATTTTGAAGTATAATATGGATGATCTAATCAAGGTTGATAGTTAAACTCTAAGTTATCCTATGAGCATTAAGGTCAAGAGGATAAATTATATAGAAACTATATCCACATGGGTTCTAAGAGTGTTGCTTTATACATTCGATCTATCCGACCATTGGATATCATTGCTAGATGGTCACTTCGATTGATATAAAAATTTATTTCTATGCTACTGGCTTAGGTTTGAACCTATGGAATTACACATATAACAGATCTCAATCTGATCGAATGGTTGATCTATGATTTAGAATAGTTCTAAGTTCTAAGATCAAACAATCAATACGATTGATGTTTGATCTAGTGCAAATATTGTAGAAGGATCGATTAGCAATTGATTGCTAATTGACTTAATTTGATTAAGCCAAAAGACTAAGATTGAGTCTAATTGAATAAAATTTAATTAGATTTAGTTTGGGCTTGATTGAATTAAGTTCAATTGATTTATTAGATAAGCCAATTATAAGGGAGAACAAGTCCTTGTTCAATTAGGATTTCTGTGCGCCTAATTTCTAATTTAATTAAAATTAAATTAAATTTAAATTTAATTTAATCTAATTTAATTAAGCTCTTAGTTAGACTAAGATCATCTCTAATTAGATTATATTAGTTTTGATTTAATTAGGTTTAAATAATAACTTGAACCAAGTCAAAACTAGAAGTCCTAGTGTGACTAGGACTTCTCCACCTTGAACCAACTAACTCCCCATGCCCTTCACCATGCCATTTTTTATGAACTTTTCATGAAACCTCTCTTTCTAGAGAGAGTGCATAACTCCAGGCCCCATATCTTTCTTACATGGTATTTGATTAAGGACCAAGTAAAAAAAAATTAGTTGTTTTGAATTCAAACTCTATTTAAACCTCTTCCCTTGTATGGCACCAAATTAAATGATTTTTTCTCTAATATTTTTGGTGAAAAATAGGGACTTTTGTGTGCCACTTTCTTCATTGCCACATAAAAAAAAGAAAAGGAGGGGGAGCCCAAGAGTTGGATGCCCCAATCCTTGCTTAATTTGGACATACCTTTCTATGTATTTGACCTAGACAAGGGTTCTATCATAACTCTCTATTCAAAGAGAGTTTAGGCATGAATTTTCTATAGCTATCAGATCTAAGAGAGAAGTTTTGGGGAATGTGAATTTTGAGTGCAAAAAGGGTTTGGGTATGATCCTTTGTTAAGACACATGCCATTATGTCCTAGAGAGAGAAAAAGAAAGGAGACGAAAGGATTCTTCTTCAAGGGTTTTTATAGATCTCTTCCTCCTCTATTTTGTCAGATTTTGGAAGAGTATTTTTTATTTCAAATCTTCTATATCTCCTCTAATTATTGGAAGGTCCATATTTTGATGAAAAAGATTTTTGATCAGCCATCAAAAAAGGATCAGCATAGTACTACCACACTATGCTGATTTTCAGTCACTAGACTTCGGATCAACGATCGAGACTTCATGTAGACTTTTCATAAAGGTTGGACATATGTGCGGCTCAAAGTGACGATCTTAGCCTTTGATCAGCAAGTTGAAGACCCCAACTTGCTAAACATAAGAGAGATTTGATCTCTTTCTTCCACTAGATTAGATCTAGTCTTAGTTTGATGTTGATATGATCAACATCATTAACTTTACTTAATATAATTTCAGATTTATTTGCATGCATAGATCATGTTATTAGATCCTAGATCTAGAGTTTAATTATATATTTTTGATAAATTAAAATGATTAATTTATTTCTTTCACTGATCTATTTTGAAAAAGATTTAAAATACCTATGTGAAACCCTAGATTTTTCCTTCAACTCCAGTATCCCCATACTATGGACTTCAGACTCATCTATCCTAAAGAAAAGCAATCCATGCATCAATCTTGATGGATTGGTCACCAACCTCATGATGATTCAATGATCGAAAGCAATTCAAGAGTTAATCTATATTGACACATATCTCAAATTCTAAACTCTTGAGAATATGTGTCATTATCTATTAACTCCTTAGATGATTCACCAACACATTAAATGTGAATGGATAAAAAAAATGCTTATTCTATTACTTTTAATAAATTAAGTATAAAAATAAATCCTAAAAAATAAAATATGTCAGCCAATAACTGGCTTTCTAGATTATACATCTAACATCATCCTCTCGGATCATCCATCTAGGGGTGAACAAAAGAGGAGCTCACTCAGAAGGAGCATATGAGGAAATCCCAGCTAGCAGGTAGGAAGCTGATGCCTTCACCATCCATGAAAGAGAGCTCGTGACCTTCCCTACAGTCTCAGCTGCTGTAAAGACCACTTCTTCCTCAACTTTCTCTTTCCTTACTTTGATGAGATCTACTATGCTTGCGCTGGCTGGAGTCATCCCCACGAGTTGACATCCAACCTCTACATAAGTCACTCAAGGTACCCCGACCGCCACATCTAAGCCCTCGATGATGGCATCGAATGAAACCTCAACTGCTATACCTTGGCTCATAGTCTCTGCTACATCTAAGGGTGTCATGCCAGGGTTAGGCACATCCAGCCTTGGCTTGGCAAGTTGTCTCATTCCTTCATATTGACCTACTCACCCTATTGCCGTCCACAATGTTCTAGGCATCACCTAGATTTGACACCAAATTGTAGACCCATGATATTGCTAGAGCACCAATCATCCTTGACATCACAAGCACTGATACCATATTGTGGAAGCCCCTGATCTTTAGCACAGACCTGAAGAAATCTATGACATTCTCTATGGGCAACAAACCATTGATCCTCCATCTGGATCTGTGATGGAGC
This sequence comes from Cocos nucifera, assembly GCA_006176705.1. Lineage (NCBI taxonomy): Eukaryota > Viridiplantae > Streptophyta > Magnoliopsida > Arecales > Arecaceae > Cocos > Cocos nucifera. The sequence goes on along the minus strand of QRFJ01004975.1, from coordinate 143,330 downwards.
GCCTCCCTCCTTGGGCTTAAGGGTGATGCCCTCCTTCTTCAGGGCTTCTTCAAGAACCCTAGGGCGGCAACTCTAGAGAGAAAAGAAGAAGGGAGTTGAGGGAGAAAAGATCTGTATTCCACAGCATAATGAAATCCTAATACAACATATGTATTTATACATAGCCATTAGGCCCGACCAAAAAACTCTCCGGCTAACCCAATACATGAAAGCACTCACCAAGCCCATGTACACCCATGTCTCCCATGCTCTCATCCTTTGGATCTAAATCTGACCCATACATGGATTAGCCACCTTAAGACCTCTCAAATTAGGCCTTAAGACCCCTAGGATCATCCCAGACCCTAGCCTAAAATAGACCCTCATGTAACTCTGCCCGCACGCAGAGCCGGCTCACTCTCAGCACTGAGTCGGCTAAGTTCCACTGGATCAGCTCAGTCTGAAACTTAACCAGCCCAATTCTATGCCGTGCCAGCAGTTTCGAATGTGCGGCTCTCTATTTTGCCTGTGCTCTGAGACTTAACCAACCTAGTTTTGGATTGAGCTAGCTAACCTATAGAAAATCTTCTTTCTACAGTCTCGATTTTCCAACTTTGGTTCCTTACTTCATCTTGTGTCCTAGATCTCCGAAGCACCAACCAAGGCCCTTGAGGCCCTCAAGACCTGAACCTCAAGCCCGTGAAGAGCTACATGGTGCCTCCACCCTAGGACAACTTCTATCCTAGCCCTAGGACCACACCTATCCTAGCCTCCCTGGAGCCCTCATCCTAGCTCCACCCATGGCCTCCCAAGGCTTGGGAGCACCACACCACCTGCAATCTCCACCTTGGTGTGCCCAAGTCTTGGCACACCTGACAACATCCTCCTACACGATCTTGCAGTCCCTGCATGTCCTAATAGCCCCTCATGCTCATCTTGCCACTGCTATTCTTCTTCAGCTGCTGAGCTCCCTTTGAGTCCTTCGGTATGACCACCTCCACTGCTGAAGTCCTTGGCTTGATCCTCTGCACCATCTTTAGAATTGTAGGTATCCTTCTTCTTGGCAACTGCATCACTTGTCCTAAACTTTTCTCGAAATCTTGCAACATTTCTTTACTAGCACTCGCCACAAGCCCTGTCATGGTCTCCTCAGAGCTACACCTATCCTCCTGCACATGCCGCTCTACCTGAAACTATGCATCATCGATGCTGATGCTAGGATATCGATCCTCCCATACCTTTCTGCTCTAAACTCATGTCAAATTTCTCAACCTGTGAAGCCACCTCTACCTAGAGCTCCACCTGAAACTACAGTCCCCCTGATGCTGCGAAAGCCGACTCTATCTTCAAGTCCTCCGAGGCCAACCTCCCAACGCTGCATTGCTAGGCCTACCGTTGTACCTCAAACACCATCGCTACCCCTTCAAACCCTGTGCACTCTACAGATCTATCTAAAATCATCTCAGATACACCACACCCTGCGAGCTCCCTCGAGACCACCAAGATTTCATCTGAATCTTTCCTTTCAGCGACTGTACTGATGGAATCCAAGCTTTTTCCTCCCTTGTACTTCTTCCAAAGTTGACACTCCCGCTTAAAGTGTCCTATTTCTTCACACTTGAAGCATCTCTTAAATCCCTTGCTACTCCTCTGTTCGCCCTTCTTCTTTCATTTCCTATGCTTCTTTGAAACCACAAGACTCTCCTAGAAGACCTCTCTCTTCGTCATCCATTTCCGCTGCTCGTTGGACCTGAGCACTAATATGATCTCCTCGTACGCCAGTGTCTGCTTACTATACAACAAGGTTGTCACTAATGGATCGAAGCTCTCGGGTAGCGAACATAGCAATAATAGACTCTTATCCTCCTCTTCTAAATCCACCCGTATATTGAGCAAGTCCATGCTCATCCAATCGAACCACTGAATATGCCCCGCAACATCCTTGTCCTCCTGCATTCGAAGGCTATACAGTTGCTTCTTCAGCATCAACTTATTGCACATGTTCTTTCCCATGTACAACTACTGCAACCTCGACCATAATCCCTTGGGTGTTCTCTCCTCCAACACACCATATAAAACCTCATCCACCAAACAAGTCCTAATCATGGTACATGCCCTTTTCTCTAAGGACACCAACTCCTTATTTGTGATCTCCTTCTGTCTATCTTCCAAAATTGAATCTAACCTCATCTGAACTAGCAGATCCTCCACCCTTACCATCCATGTCATGAAACCTTCCTTTCCATCAAATTTCTTTAATCCTACCCTCAACCCACTATTTTTCATGATCAATCCAAATCAAATAATAGCAAATAGATAGATCTGAGAAATACCTTCACTAGGGATGGTGGACAGCAATCCTGTGATCTCTTTCTTCCTCATGAAGCTTGAAGAAAGACTTTAGATCTGAATCTCGCTGCTGATCTCTGCTGAAAACTGATCTTCTTCCTCCTTCACGCTCAATCAGGCTTTGATACCATATTACGGTCCACAATGTTCTAGGCATCATCTAGCTCTGCCACCAAATTATAGACCCATGATATCGATCGAATGCCAATCATCCTTGACATGACAAGCATCGATACTATATTGCGGAAGCCCTTGATCTTTAGCATGAACCTAAAAAAATTCATGACGTTCTCTATAGGTAGCAAACCACCGATCCTCCATCTGGATCTATAATGGGGCACCTCCCTCCTTGGGCTTAAGGAAGATGCCCCCCTTCTCTAGGGCTTCTTCAAGAATCCTAGGACGGCAACTCTAGAGAAAAGAGAAGAAGAGAGTTGTGGGAGAAAAAGTCTATATTCCACAGCATAATAAAATCCTAATACAACATATGTATTTATACATAGCCATTAGGCCCGACCAAAAAACTCCCCGGCTAACCCAACAAATGAAATCACTCACTGAGCCCATGTATACCCATGTCTCCCATGCTCTCATCCTCTAAATCTAGACCTGACCCATACATGAATTAGCCACCTTAAGACCTCTCAAACTAGGCCTTAAGACCCCTAGGATCAACCTAGCCCCTAGCCCAAAATAGATCTTCGCATAATTCTACCCGTGCACTGAGCCAACTTAGTCTCAGCACTAAGCCAGCTAAGTTCTACTGGGTTAGCTCAGTCTGAAACTGAGCCAGCCTAGTTTTGTGCCATGCCAATAGTTTCGAATGCATAGCTCTCTATTTTGCCTGTGCTCTAAGATATAGCCGACCCAGTTTTGGACTGAGCTAGGTAACCTGCAAAAAATCTCCTTTCTACAGTCTTGATTCTCTGACTTTGATTTCTTACTTCATCTTGTGTCCTAGGTCTTCAAAGCACCAACCAAGCTCCTTGAGGCCCTCAATACCTAAACCTCAAGCCCGTGAAGAGCTACATGCTACCTCCATCCTAGGACAACTCCTATCCTAACCCTAGGACCACACCAATCCTAGCTTCCCCGGAGCCCTCACCCTAGCTTCACGCGTGGCCTCCCAAGGCTTGGGAGCACCACACCACCTACACACCCTAAGATTGATTTGGATGATAAAAAAAATGTCAAGCATAATTGGCATCAATCAAATATTTCAAAAATAGATGTAGGGTTTCTTAGATGCTCACAATGAAGAAATTATTTATGAAAAAAATATTCTCAAGATGAAAAGCTAAAACACTTTAAAGAACAACTTTTTATAAGTTTTGGCCAAGAAGAGTCAACCCCTAGTAAAAAAGAGTCAACTCTAACATATTGGATCTTATTGACATAGACTATGAGTCAACTCTTATGAAGCTCGAGTCGACTTTCTTAGTTAAGATGGAAGATTATATTTTTAGGACCATGCAAGAGTCGACTCATGAAGAAGTCGAGTTGACTCATGAAGATAGAATGCCGACTCTCTAGGAAAAGACATAATATAAAATTTTTGGATCCTGAGGCTAAGTCGACTCTTGAAGAGGACTAGTCGACTCGTGGATAGCTCGAGTTGACTCTTGAGGAGCTAGAGTTGACTCCTGACATGAAAAAGCTATAATGACTAGTTTTTCTATACTTTTCTAATAGCTATTTCTTCACTCTAACAATTATTTCAACTCTTTCAATAGTTAAAATTCATACTTCAACAACTTCAAAGCTTATTAAAAGCTAGAGAATCATTTGAGAAGAAAAAAAAAGCAAGAGAAGAGGATTGAAAAGAGAGGACATCATTTATTAGAGAGATTATTGAAATCATTAAGAAAGAGAACAAGAGAGAAATTTGCGCAAAGAATTTAGTAAGCATGCAAGAGACATATTCATCTTCATTAGCTATATTCCCTCAAGCATGAAAGAAGAAAAGTTCAAGCTTCAAGAGAGCCATCTTTTAGCATCTTTTTTGATATTAAAAGAGTTTTAGTTCCTATTTTTATTTTTACTAAAATTCTTATCTCTTGTATTTTGGGTTTCTTTATAAGTTTATTTTTGGGTGAAAGAAACTTGAGTTAGGCCCATCCAAATCCAAAATTGGACATTATACAATTTTGGTTGGTGAGCCCGACAAACTAACTGGGTTGGATTGTTAGCTTGAAAAATAATCACATAAGATTTTAGTTGGAAAGCCAATAAAACCAACTAGGTTGGACTATTAGCCCAAAACATAATCATGTAAAATTTTGGTTGGTGATCTCAAAAAATCAGCGAGGTTTGATTATGAGCCTGCATATAATAATTGCACTATAGTCAGGCTAATTATAGTGAAATTCTCAAGTGGAGCTTGGGGAGTGGATGTAGGTGCAGGATCGCACCGAACTAACATAAATTTCTAATATCTTTTTAATATACTTTGTCATTCATGCTTTACATTCTTGTTTTGCATTCGTTAATTTAATTTCATTATTGCACATTTTATATACTGAAGGATTTCTAGGTGATAGGCATGCAAAATTCATCTAATGAACATAGTGCAGCAAAAAGCATATATGAAAATCTTTTCCATAAAATGCATGTAGATTTAATCTATGTCACCTAAAGATCAATTAGTATGCATAAATAAATTTTTAACATAGATCTGAAATCATAAATAAATAGGAAATATTGATTACCTTAGTTGCTTTTCCATCTTCTTGTCAGATCAGATTTTATGGATGCTCGGGGTTTCGGATGTAACCGCATAAGTGCCCAGCTTCTGCTAATATCTACATGGGAATGATCTGATCAGAGTACCGAGGCCACTAGAGTGCTAACACCTTGTAGGTCTCGCTCTCCACTTGGATCTGGATTCTCTTCTTCAAGATCTTAAAGAACAGGGCTACAGCACGAACCCTTCATATTGATTTGATAGGATTTGAATAGGATGCTAGGAAGAGAAGAGAAAATACCTTTTTCTTCTCTTCCTCTTTCTCTAAATCTTCTTTAAATCTAACTTAAGGAGGTCATGGGCATTAGGATGAAGAAGGAGGGGCATGGATATTAGGAGACGACTCTAGAAAATCAGAATTTTCTATCTTGTACAACCCTAAGAAAAAAGGCTCCTGAGAAGGGCTTTAATCAAACTCTAATCAAGGTTAGGAGGCAAGTACTTATCTCAAAAGGTCTCTTTCCACCTTTGCTGATTTTCCTCCAAAGAAAACCAAGTCCAATTGAAAAGGTCCACACCCAACAAGGAAAGTAAAGTGGGCGGTGAGAAGAGAAGAAAGAAGACACTCTTACAGCATGATCTCGTTCCTTCTAAAACTCTACACCTGCCCACTCTTCTACTAATTTTTTCATACAAAATATTCTTTATTTCTATGCCAAAATAGATAAGATCAGGTCTAATCTTAATTCAAATCAAAATTAGAATTGATTAGATCGATCTAAATTATGATAGAGTCCCTTAGAAGGAAGGTTGCCATCTAATGGCGCTATTTCTTTTATGCACACAAGGGGGCACATCTCCACTCACCCTCTCTCTTTTTCTGCATGAAAGATGAGAAATAAACCTAGGAAAAATGGGCTTAGCTTTCTTATTTGATTAGATTTCTAATTGGATTCAAATTGAATCTAATTCAACTTCGATTCAAATCTAATTCAAAAGGCTGTTAAACCAAATCCTATTTGGCTTTGAATCGAAGTCCAACTTGGATAATTAAACCCAATTAGCCTTAAATTAAATTAAGTACAATAAAATTAAATTTGATTTAAATTAATTAGGATTGGATCCATAATTCAATCATACCCAATAAGATTGCAACACTTACAATTGAGTCCCTTATGCTAACAATTAGCAGTTTTCATATTTGTAAATCTTACAAATTGATCCAAATCATCAATCCAATTGATAATTTGATAAAGATCCAAATTGTTGATTAGCATGAGCTTCTTTTGTGTGTGACCTCTTAGATTCTATTTTATCTAGTAGTATGATATACCATGATCTCCATCATAGTATTATCAAAACTCCTTTCGATGGACTAGAATAATTCTAATTCATCCCAACAAGGATTGTTGATCTGAAAATGATCATAGTGAGTTCTCATAATCTACTAGTGATGCCTCATAGTATGTAGTGATAACTCAGCAAAACAGAAAGATGAACCTCTAGGTATAGTTAAAATATGATCAAATTATTCTATCGAGAGTCCCGATAGGATGCAGGTCATGGAATCTCATCACACCCCAAGCATCCATCATATGCCAAACTTAATTAGCTCTATAGGATTCGATGACAAGAGCAAAAGCATGGATTTCAAAGCATTTATAATAAAATCTTAAAAATCAAATCCTATCTCAAGACCTCCTTGTTGATTACAATCATATAAAACATATACATATCATGACAAGAGAGTGTAGTGGAATACCTGTTTTGCTAAACCCTAATTCTGGCAAAATTTTGGTAGAGGTTCCACTAGGCACCCAAGTATTTGTCCTCCAACATTGATCCACATGGGTGTTAATTAAGCCACTAACTCTTAGAGAACTGATTCCTTCCACTGAATTCCTTCTCCAAGAATTTCTTTGGGCAGCACAACCCTAGGCCTTGCTTCCTTCCTCCTAGCCTTCCTTTTCTCTACCTTTCATTCTTCTAATCTTTCTTAATTTTCTTTCTAGACCCTTATCCTAGAAAAAACTTCTTATCCTTATTAAGCCTTTGTCCCAACAAGAGAAGGAAGAAAATAATTGGACAAAGAGGAGAGTGTAAGAAAGAAGAGATCGGGATGAATGAATTGATTCTCGATGAACACCCCTATTTATAGTGTGCATAGGGTTTCCAACTCAATATTTGATGCCCATTCCCTTGGCATATCTTATGCCAAATCAGAATATCTCATGCCCCATTTAAATCTCAAGACACATGGAAACAAATGAGATTAGTTCCAAGAATCACTTCATGCAAAAGGACTCTTCAGAATTAATTCTCCATTATTTCTAAAGGATTGCAAGGCTTTGCTATTGGCACCAACCCTTTCAATGGATGAGATCTAATCTCAAGGCCATCCAATAGCCACGAAATGAGGTGCCTATTCTGATTATGATGTGGGAAGGGTAGAGTCCACAACCACTTGGACTCTTAGTCCAAGTGGCACTAAGAATGGATGGGGCGGCTAGGTTCCTTGCTTTATCTAAATTATAGATAACCAAATGAAGAGTTCCACATACAGAAGGAGTCCTTAACTTCTTATCATAATCTGAATTCCATGCCATGGTCCATGTGCCAAGAGTCCATGTGCATTGAACAGACTCACACGCCAGGAGAGAGACTCTCTGGCACATGGGATATTAGATTAAATGCACCAACTCCCTTGCTAAACTAGCCATGAGTCAATCCAAATTAAACCCAAATCAGATCTAAATTTAATTAGATCTAATTAGCCCAAATAGGAATTGAATTTAAATCTGATTCAAACATGAGAGTTAGGAGTTGCAACACATGCTAGCATGTTCACCTTGCAAACATGATCAATGTTGGGGTTGTACCCTAGTATCACCTAGCTCTAATATCAACTGTTGGTGACATCAACTTGCTCTGATACCACTTGTTGTGGATGTCTGGCTAGATACCACCACCTTAGAATTTGGTACCTTTTTGTTGATAGCAGGAAGAAAGAAAAAATAAAATAAGAACACAATCAGGTACATGAATTAGCCTATGTGCTAGCTCCACAGGGTATGTAAGCTTCACTATGAAAGAAAAAAATAAATACTGTTAGATATGGATGCTATAGAAGCCAGATTGGCTGACACTTATAATACACTTCTAAGGGCAAAATTATAATTTTAACTATAAATAATCAAATAGATTTTTTTTATCATAGTGTGTATTTGAAAGTATTTGTGATACATCCCTTGAGTTAATGGCAATGATAGTTTATATTTTCAAGAGTTGAAAATTTAATACATAAATTTTTATTATTAAACTCATAAAATACTCTCGACCATAGGATCATCATGAGGATGGTGATTGATCCGGAAAGGATTGGTGTACGATCGCTTCTCTTTAGTAGATGAGTCTTGAGTCTATGGTGTGGAGACATCGGAGCGAGAGTACAGGTACTCGTTAGAGAACGAGGGCACTGAGCGTGACCACCTCGAGTAGTCATTAAGGAAAGTCTACCTTCTCGTCAATGACTGACTCGATGTTAGTAGTGGTGTATCTGGTTCTTTGACCTGAGGTGCATCGGACAGTTCACCTTGAGGGTGTTATAGTTTGACTACACCATTACTCGGTCTCCTAGCCATATGGAACCCTGAGGTGTATGTTGGCTATAGCATGTTCATTGTAGGAACTGGATTGCATCAAGATGGAGATCTATCTACCTCGGTGGTAGAGGAGCAGCCCTATGATGATCATGAGAATCAAGTCCATAAGCCCATGGCCATGGTAGAGTGAAATAATAGAAAGAGTTTCTATTTAGATTTTTCACATTGGACTCGAATCGAATGATTACATCATATGACAGAGACTAGGGTTTGACGAGTTCACCTTAACCCTAATCTGATCGGGGCTCAAGATAGAAGAACTTAATCACACAGGTAGCTGCACCAAGAGGTTCGCATTCAGCTCTGATGGGTTGCCACCATATACTGCTAGGTGTCACTGGTGGATTTTGGGAGCAATTAGAATGATTTAGATGATCGATCATTCTAGCTGTTCGAATCAGAAGAGTTCTGATCCATCGAAAGGAGTTTCGATGATGTCGATGATAGAGATCATGACATATCCCATTACCATACAGAACTGAACCTAACTGGGTCACACAAACAAGGGTTTGAATCTGGTGATCATCAATTGAACTGATCTAGTTCAATTGATCTGAATGAGATTCAATTAGGTTCAAGGAAATCGTGCTAGCACTCGATTGAACCTAACGTTCTTCTTTTAACTATCATAAATAAGTTGTCTCTGACTGAGCCAAAGGAGTTTGTGCTCAATCAAGAGGCCTTTATATGGTCTGACTGGAGGTTGTCCAGAGTCAGAAAAGGTTGTCTTAATTTATGAGATAAATTTAAAATAACACCTGCCATTTTTCGTTCTTTGACTTTGTCAAAAGTCTTACCTTTGACTTTGGTCAAATGTTGACCATTGATACTTTGACTTTTGACCACATGTCATGCACCTATTGGAGAGCTGGTGGGGCCTTGTCCCCTGCCAGAACCTGGCAAGGAAGAAGGCGCACGCCACCCTTAGAGGTAAAAGTGGAGTCCTATACAAATGGGACTCCAGGTTGCTTAGGGGATTAAACTATGTGGACCAAGAAGTTTTGTTTGACCCAATCTTGGCACCACTTAGGACTGGTCTTGAGGGTCTCTCATTTGAGGAATCCAGGGGATCTCTATTCCACCAATCAGATTTAGATCTGATTTCACAAAGGGTTGTGATTGGTTAGGAAGAGGAGTTGATGGATCAGCAGGTCTATAAATAAGACCCCATCTACCCTAGAATTTAATGCTTCAATCTTTAGCCCACACCCAAGGCCTCTCTCCCTCCTTCCTCCATGCCATCCTCTCTCCTCTCTCTCCTCTCCATGCCCAAAGGAGTTTTGGGAAGTTGGTGCGATTCCAGATCAAGGAAAGGCGATCAAAAGGAAGAAGGCTGCACTGCTGCAAAAGGACAACTGCTGATCTTCAAAAGAGTTTTGAAGATCCTCCAGATCAGATCCAGATCTAATTTTTGGAGGATGTGATAGAGAAGAAGAGGATCTCCAGATCCAACCTGAGTGGATACCGGTAGAGGCCAGGCGCTTGCGTGGCTAGATCCAGAACCTTCCGCAAACATCGGATCATCACAGGGTAATAGGATTACCCAAAATAAATAATAAATTAAATTTAATTTAATTTTAATTTTAATTTTTATTATTTAAATAATAAGAATCAGATCTGAAAATCTTAGATCTGATTAGATCAAGAGAAATTTTTTTTGAAATATATCTCTTGATTCAATCAGATCTGAACGAACCTGGATCCCAAAAATCAGGATTTTTTCCTTCAACTGGTATCAGAGCCAATGGTTTCTAAATTTTTAGATCTAATTTTAATTTATTTTTAATTAAAATTAATGATTTTAGATGTCACATGAGATGTGATCAGATCTAAAATCAAAAAATTAAAAATTAAATGATTTGGATCTAAGATTATGAAGATATGCATGACTAGTTCTAGAATAGAATAGTTCTATAGAATAGTTCTTGCATGTCTTTAATTTTAATTTAATTAAATTATATTTTTAGATCTATTTATTTACTATTTTTGATATTATAAGTATTATAATAACATCTAAAAATAGCAAATAAAATTATTTAATTTTAAATATCATATGAGATATGATTAGATGCATGTCTAGACTAGTTGTAGAATAGTTCTACATAATTATCTAGATTAGAATTTATTTTGATTAGATCAATTTAAATCTAATTTTTTAGATATATTATGAGATAATTTAGATCTAAAAATATGCATGATTATGATACATGAGATGTATGCAAAAATATTTTTAGATTAGATCAATTTTTATATATGAGATATATGATATAGATCTAACTAGTTTTGTAGATTTACATGTTCCTGATTAAGGCGTTCCTCTTGGCCGTCCGGTCATAAGAACGAAGAAGGGTTTAAAGGCCCTCTCTTTCCATTCGATGGGGTGTTCTTATGATGTGTAGGGGTGCTGCGTGTTCGTCCTTAATCAGAAACCCAAAACTTACTTTCTGCAAAACCCTAGATCCTGAAACCCTAGGATTTATTGTGCATATTTTGTTTATGAACCCTAAACTTAATTAAGAATTAAGTTTATGGAAATATTAATTAGGTCTAAAATTGAGAATTTTAGATCTAAGACATATTCATAATACTGGGTTCGGGCTTGGGTAGCTCAATTAGGTCTAAGCGGTTGATCAAACCGAATCAAGAGTTGGTTAGATGGGATCAACAATGCTTAAATTGACCAGCCTAATAGGATTAAGTCTGGGTCAAGATCGAGTCACATGACACGATCAAGCAAGACCTAATTAGGCTCAGAGGTTAGAGTCTGGATTGTAGGCTAACCCAATTGGTTCTGACTCAACAATTTGGTGTCTAAGGTAAGTTTGGCACAGATACGACCGACTGGTTTTTAATTGGAAGCTACTCGACCTGAATGCATTCTTGTGCGAGTTAATGGCATATTCCTTCCACCGGTCTCACTTACCTGGCCATATCTGTTGACACAGTTCTGATCTGAGGTGGTCAATAATCCGAGCTAACCCATGCCACTAGGTTAGTCATAATTGTTATGACTAAGCCAAGTCTAGTTTAATGAGACCTGAATCAATTCTCCCTAAGAAAAGATTAAGTCTGAGGTCTTCCACCATTGTAGATGTGCGGGCCCTTTCCGGGGTTGATTGTTCTCGGCTGGATACAGTGGCTCAGTTGCACCGGAAAAGATGCAACCATGTCTATTAGGCATTGGATGCTATGGGCTGGAGGATGAGTTGGGCTCAATATTTCGGATACGGTGAGAGACTCAATTAGGAACCCAGTCTATGCAAATGGTGGGTCTGACTTAACTAAGGAGTGGATCAATATTTTGGATACGGTGAGATTCATGAATTAGAGACCAAGTTTGGGTGCACCATGATTAGAGAATCATTGAACAAGAGTTGTTCACTCATTGGCTAACCCATCACCAATAACTGTTAGGTGAGGTGATGAGTCAGTTGGTGAGAGACCGCACCACCCACTAGAAATCATTCAATCATGGAGATTTTTCGCATCTCTACAGAGGGAGTGTAGGGATCCGAGAAAATAGTGGGAGCTAATTTGTTTAAAAATAAAATTTCCCTAAATAAATTGGTCAAGTCAAAATTACAGTATCTAACTAGAATCTTTGACTCTCTACAGGAAAAATGTCTGCGTCCAACCCATTGGCACGTATCCTGGACACACATAGACTGACTGGACCCAATTATAAAGATTGGCTCAGGAACTACAAAATTATTTTGGGTTTCGAGAAGTTAACCACATGTTTTGGACCAGGACCCTCCCACCTTACCAGCTCGTCCATCCACTGAACAGAGAGCGTCTCTGGAAAAATGGATTGACGAAGATAATAAGGCCAGATACTACATGTTGGGCTCGATGTCTGATGATGAGCTCCAGCGCCAACATGAAGATATCGGGACTGCTCGCCAAATGTTGGCTCACCTGCAGGAGATGTTTGGTGAACAGAGTCGCGCAGCCAAATATCAAGTCACGAAATGACTTTTTAAGGCTAAGATGCGTGATGGGCAGTCAGTCCAAGATCACTGTCTGACAATGATCAAGGACATGGAAGAGCTGAGAAGCTCGGTGTGAAGTTGGACTTGGATCTGCAGAATGATATTATTCTGCAATCCTTGACTGATGCATATGGGCAATTCATCATGAATTACCACATGCATAAACTTCAAAATTCCTTGGCCGAGTTAATGAATATGCTGGTTACCGCTGAGCTTTCTATGAAAGGTTCTAAAGGCTCAGTTCTTGCTATGGAACGGACTTCTTCCAAAAGAAAGTCTTTATGGAAAGAAAAAGAAGTCTGTGAAAAAGCAAAAGGTAGAAAGAAAAGAAGAAGGCAGAAGCGAAGAAGAAGGTCGATGGCAAAGGAAAGTGTTTCCATTGCAACAGCGACGGCCATTGGAAGCGGAACTGCCCTACTTACCTGGCCACCCTAAAGAACAAGAAGAAAGGTCCTTCTGGAGGTATGCTCGTTATTGAGTCTAACCTTACGGTTTCTTCTGCATCCAGTTGGGTGCTTGACTCTGGTTCTAGTGCTCATCTGTGCACTTCTATGCAGGGTCTTGAGGATAGCAGGAGGCTGAGGGATGGAGACATGATCCTACGCATCGGTAATGGAGCAAGAGTTGCTGCAGTAGCCGTGGGAACATACCCTCTTCGATTACCATCTGGTTTAGACTTAGTTTTAAAAGACTGTTATTATGTGCCTGCAGCTAGCAGGAATTTGATTTCTGTTTCATGCTTAGCACAAGAAGGTTATGTGATCACCTTCTTTAAGGACCATTGTAACATTCTTTATGAAAGAAATAAAATTGCAAATGGTTTCCTTATTAATGGTCTTTATCAGTTACATATTGATGTACTGTTACCTTTTAACTATCGAGCAAAACGTGTGAATGCCAAACGACCTAGGGATAGTCCAAACGACAGATATCTATGGCACCTGAGATTAGGTCATATAGCAGAAGATAGGATTAACAAATTGGAGAAAAATGGGCTATTGAGTCCATTGACTTTTGAGTCATATCCAACTTGTGAATCTTGTCTTCAAGGCAAAATGACTAAACTCCCTTTTGTTGGACATGGGGAGAGGGCCACAGATCTCCTTGCCCTAGTACATACTGATGTGTGCGGCCCATTTGATGTGCCGGCTAGAGGCAATTTTGTCTACTTCATTACCTTTACCGATGATCTGTCTAGGTATGGGTATGTGTATCTTATGAGACACAAGTCTGAAGCTTTTGAAAAGTTCAAAGAATTCAGAATTCAGACATGAAGTAGAAAAACAAACTGGAAAAAAACCCATTAAGGTTCTTCGATCAGATCGAGGAGGTGAATACCTTAGCCGGGAAATTCCTAGACTATCTTAAGGAAAATGGCATAGTCTCTCAATGGACTCCACCAGGAACACCTCAACTCAACGGGGTTTCAGAATGGAGAAATCGGACTCTATTGGATATGGTTCGATCCATGATGAGCTTCACAGACCTCCCTGATTTTCTTTGGGGACATTCATTATTAACTTCAATCTATATCTACTGAATAGGGTTCCCTCTAAAACCGTTCCTACCACACCGTATGAGATATGGCACGGTAAGAAAACCAAGTCTGAGTCAGTCATCTCAGAATTTGGGGTTGTCCGGCTCATGTCAAAAGACAACAAGCGGACAAGTTAGAGTTTAGGTCCTTTAGAGCTCGATTCATAGGATATCCTAAAGAGTCATTAGGATACTATTTCTACATTCCAGAAGACCACAATGTGATTGTGAGTCGACATGCCATCTTTCTTGAAAAATAGTTTATTCAAGATAGCGTGGCATTGGGAAAGCAGATTAAGCTTGATGAGAAAGTCTCACAAGCAGAACGAGCTAAGGACCAAGTGGAACCAAATCAGGTTGAGCCAATACAATAAGAACACTACCTCCTCCACCTCGTAGATCGGAAAGAGTTTTCCCGTCCCCCTGAAAGATACTTAGGTATTATTTCAGAGGAAGTAGAGGAAAATGTTCCTCATAGGTAATGGTGCTCATGGTGATGATCCCAAAACCTACAACAACGAGGCGATATCAGATATCGACTCCGAGAAATGGCTTAGAGGCAATGAAGTCAGAGATCGACTCGATGCACTCAAACCAAGTCTGGACCTTGGTAGATCCACCAGAAGGTATAGTACCTATTGGGTGTAAATGGATCTTCAAGAGAAAGATTGGTGCAGATGGGAATGTGGAGACATTCAAGGCTAGACTAGTGGCAAAAGGTTATAGTCAAACGAAGGCATTGACTATCAGGATACCTTTTCCCCAGTAGCTATGCTAAAATCCATCCGCACATTGCTTGCTGTTGCAGCCTATTTCGATTATGAAATATGGCAAATGGACGTGAAAACGGCATTCCTAAATGGATATCTTGAGGAAGATATCTATATGGAACAGCCGCTAGGTTTCACATCCAGTGATACTGATCACAAGGTTTGCAAGCTGCAAAGGTCCATATATGGACTTAAGCAAGCATCTCGGAGCTGGAACACTCATTTTCAATGATGTGATCAAAAAGTTTGGTTTCATCAAAAATGAAGAGGAACCATGTGTTTTCAAAAAGGTCAGTGGGAGCGCTGTTGTCTTCCTCGTATTGTACGTGGATGACATCCTCCTTATTGGGAATGATATTCCCATGTTGACATCAGTCAAGATGTGGTTGTCCAAGGAATTCTCCATGAAAGACCTAGGTGAAGCATCCTTTATTCTAGGAATTAAGGTCTATAGGGATAGACCGAATAGGATGCTAGGACTTTCACAGAAGATGTACATAGAGGAAGTACTAAAGAGGTTTAGTATGGAAAACTCTAAGAGGGGATTAATACCCTTCAGACATGGTATTCATCTTTCCAAGAAGATGTGCCCCAGCACACCTGAGGAAATAGAACGCATGAGCAAGATCCCTTATGCTTCTGCAATAGGGAGCCTCATGTATGCCATGCTATGTACACGACCTGATATAGCCCATGCTGTGAGTGTCACAAGCAGATATCAGTCAAATCCAGGTGAAGAACACTGGACTTCTGTGAAATGTATCCTTAAGTACTTGAGAAGAACTAAGGATATGATGTTGGTCTTTGGTAATGGAGAACTCCAAGTCCAGGGATACACAGACTCGGATTTCATGTCCGATATAGATGATCGAAAGTCGACATCTGGGAGTCTGTTTGTGCAATGGTGGTGCTGTCAGCTGGAAGAGTTCCAAGCAAACTGTGATAGCAGATTCCACCATGGAAGCAGAATATATAGCTGCATCAGAGGCTGCAAAGGAAGCATTCTGGTACAAGAAGTTTGCTGCAGAAATTGGAGTAATGCCATCAGATGCCATTCCTCTTTACTGCGACAACAATGGCGCCATAGCCCTTGCTAAGGAGCCGAGGTCTCACCAGAAATCCAAGCACATTGAGCGGCGATACCACCTCATCCGCGATTACCTTGAGAAAGGTTACGTTCGAGGTCAAGAGAGTCAACTCCGCAGATAATGTGGCAGACCCACTTACAAAGCCGTTGGGCCAGCAGAAGATCGAAGCCCACCTTGAGAAGATGGGACTTAGACTTGTAGCCAATTGGCTTTAGGACAAGTGGGAGATTGTTAGATATATGTGCCCTAGAAGCCAGAATTGGCTGACACTTGTAATACACTTCTAGGGGCAAAATTATAATTTTGACTATAAATAATAAAATGGGTTATTTTCTATCACATATGTGTATTTAGTGTCTGTGATACATCCTTTGAGTTAATGGTAATGATAATTCATATTTTCAAGAGTTGAAAATTTAAGACATGAATAATCATTATTAACTCATAAAATGCTCCCGACCATAGGATCATCACGAGGATGGTGATTGATCCGGAAGGTTGGTGTACGATCGCTTCTCTTTAGTAGATGAGTCTTGAGTCTACGGTGTGGAGACACCGGAGCGAGAGTACAGGTACTCGTTAGAGAACGAGGGCACTGAGCGTGACCACCTCGAGTAGTCATTAGGAAGTCTACCTTCTCGTCAATGACTGACTCGATGCTGCAGTAGTGTGTCTGGTTCTTTGACCTGAGATGCATCGGCAGTTCACCTTGAGGGTGTTATAGTTTGACTACACCATTACTCGGTCTCCTAGCCATATGGAAACCCTGAGGTGTATGTTGGCTATAGCATGTTCATTGTAGGAACTGGATTGCATCAAGATGGAATCTATCTACCTCGGTGGTAGAGGAGCAGCCCTATGATGATCATGAGAATCAAGTCCAGAAGCCCATGGCCATGGTAGAGTGAAATAATAGAAAGAGTTTCTATTTAGATTTTCACATTGGACTCGAATCGAATGATTACATCATATGACAGAGACTAGGGTTTGACGAGTTCACCTTAACCCTAATCTGATCGGGGCTCAAGATAGAAGAACTTAATCACACAGGTAGCTGCACCAAGAGGTTCGCATTCAGCTCTGATGGGTTGCCACCATATACTGCTAGGTGTCACTGGTGGATTTTGGGAGCAATTAGAATGATTTAGATGATCGATCATTCTAGCTGTTCGAATCAGAAGAGTTCTGATCCATCGAAAGGAGTTTCGATGATGTCGATGATAGAGATCATGACATATCCCATTACCATACAGAACTGAACCTAACTGGGTCACACAAACAAGGGTTTGAATCTGGTGATCATCAATTGAACTGATCTAGTTCAATTGATCTGAATGAGATTCAATTAGGTTCAAGGAAAATCGTGCTAGCACTCGATTGAACCTAACGTTCTTCTTTTACTATCATAAATAAGTTGTCCTGACTGAGCCAAAGGAGTTTGTGCTCAATCAGAGGCCTTCATATGGTCTGACTGGAGGTTGTCCAAGTCAGAAAAGGTTGTCTTATTTTGAGATAAATTTAAGACAACACCTGCCATTTTTGGTCACCTGCCAAATTTCTTGTCTTTGACTTTGGTCAAAAGTTGACCATTGATACTTTGACTTTTGACCCATGTGTCATGCACCTATTGGAGAGCTGGTGGGGGCCTTGTCCCCCTGCCAAGAACCTGGCAAAAGGAAGAGGGCACATGCCAAGGGAGGCGTGCACCCCAGAGGTAGGAGTCCCTTGGATGGGACTCCAGATTCCTTAGGATTAAACTTTGGATTCCAAGAAGTCTTGTTTGACCCAATCTTAGGCACCACCTTAGGAGGTCTTAGGGTCTCTCTCTAAGGAGGAATCCAGGATAATCTCTATTCCCACCAATCAGATTTAGAAGGGTTGTGATTGGTTGGGATGAAGAGGAGTGCATGGATCAGTAGGGTCTATAAATAAGACCCTATCTACAACCTAGAATTTAATGCTTCTGCCTTTAGCCCATGCCCCAAGGCCTCTCTCCCTCCTCCTCCATGCCACCCTCTTCTCCTCTCTCTCCTCTCCATGCCCAAAGGGTTTTTGGATTGGTTGGTGATCCAAGCAAGGAAAGATGCAAAAGCAAGAAGGCTGCGCTGCTGCAAAAGGACGACTGCTGATCTTCAAAAGAGTTTTGAAGATCCTCCAGATCAGATCCAGATCTGATTTTTGGAGGATGTGATAGAGAAGAAGAGGATCTCCAGATCCAACCCGAGTGGATACCGGATAGAGGCCAGGCACTTGCATGGCTACATCCAGAACCTCAAGCAAACATCGGGATCATCACAGGATAATTGGATTATCCAAAACAAAAGTATAATTAAATTAGATTTAATTTTAATTTTTATTTTTATTATCAGATCAATAAGATCAAATCTGAGGAGTCTCAGATTTGATTAGGATCTTAGATAAAAAATTTTTAAAATATCCCTCCTGATCCAATCAAATCTAAATGAACATGATCCAAAAAATAGATTTTTTTCTTCAAATATAAGAGGAGAACACACACTCTCAACTCACTGTACACAAATCTCTCTCAACTAGAAGCTACCCTCATAAAAGCTCTCTCAGAATCTCCAAGGAGACCCTCTCATAGGCCTGCCAATACCAAGTTCCTCGACGTCCTTGGATGCTTCTTGTGAAAGTTGCTACATCATGCCTTATGGTCACTCACTCGATCATTGCTTCGCTCTACCTGATGCTCTACTCTACCTTGATGCTCTGCTTGCATCTGCTCTATGGGCTACATATGCTCAATGCTATGCCAAGCTCCTCTCGGTGATTGCTAGAGCCTCTCTGTGCTTCTCTCTGCTCCACAGCATCTCAAGCTTTGAAATAGGCTAAGAATCTTCACATCAGCTGCCATGGGAGTCCTAACACAACTCTATCTCCCAATATGAGTCCAACAAGACTCTGACCATGTGCACAGCCTTTAGATCATAATCATAGCTCTCCATGGCTGCTGGATCTTGTGGTCCACATGCAACTCTTTTAGACCACTTTGGATTAGTCATAATCCAAATCCAAACAAAAAAACCCATCTTATTCTATTTGTCTCCATCGAGCTGGCTCTGTTAGAGGTTGAGCTGGCTCAACTGCATCTCGCCCAAACACTTGCTTTCTATCTGCCTGAGAGGGCAGGCATGATTGTGGTTCAAGTCGGCTCGACTGCAGTTCGAGTGGGCTCAATCTCAGCCTAAGCCAGCTCAACCTACATCAGAGCCAACCCAATTGTTGAGCTGATGCTGATTCTCCTCTACTGTGGGTCGAAGTTAAGGTGTCAAATCTTAACAATCTCCACCTCGACTCGATATTTGGTCTCCATCAGACTTTGAGAGCTTTTAGATCCTCTCGCCTCCATACCCTGGGGCAATCACCTACTACTCATGGATGGGCAAAGATGGGAGTCGAGCTAGGCTGCTCGATCCCATTTCTATCATATGCCATGCTCCACCTGACTCAAGATCTGCTTGGGATAGCCTTCTAGCGACGTTGCTTATCCTCCCGAGTCTTCTATCTCATGCTCGATCCATCTCCATCTAGAGCTCCATCTTGGACTGGGCTCCTATTGGTCTCTTTCATGTAGACGGCTCCTCCTTGTATAAGAGAGCATTGATCAATCCTTCATTATTGATCTCCATCTTGATTGCAGCTGTCTTCTCCATCTTCAATCTTGATCACCACTGCTGTAACCTATCCCAGTACCAATCCAACTTTGATAACAAATGTTAGGGCAGCACCCTAGCATCACCTAGCTCTAATATTAATTGTTGGTGATATCAACTTGCTCTGATACCACTTATTATGGATGTCTGGCTAGGACACCACCACCTCAGAATTCAGTATCCTTTTGTTGACAGTAGGGAGAAAGAAGAAACAAAACAAGAACACAATTGGTTACATGGATTAGCCCATATGCTAGCTCCATGGGGCATGCAAGCTTCACTATGAAAGAGAAAAATAAGTATAAGAGGAGAATATACACTCTCAACTCACTATACACAAATCTCTCTCAACTAAAAGCTACCCTCATGAAAGCTCTCTCAAAATCCCCAAGGAGATCCTCTCACAGGCCTACCAGTACCAAGATCCTCAATGTCCTTGGATGCTTCCTATGAAAGTTGCTACATCATGCCTTACGACCACTCATACGGCCATTTCCTCGCTCTGCCTAATGCTCTACTCTACCTCGATTCTCTACCTACATTTGCTTTATGGGTTGCACATGCTTGGCACTTTGCCGAGCTCCTTTCATTGGATACTAGAGCCTCTCTATGTTTCCCTTTGCTCCAAAATGTCTCAGGCTTTTAAATAGGCTGAGAATCTTCACATCAGCTGCCATGGGAGTCCTAACATGACTCTGTCTTCCAATACAAGTCCAACTTGATCGTGTCCATAGCCTTCGGATCATGACCACAGCCCTCTATGGCTGCTGGATCCTATGGTCCATGCACAACTCTCATAGACCCCTTTGGATTAGTCATAATCCAAATCCAAACAAAAAACCCCATCATGTTCTATTCGCCTCCATCGAGTCAGCTCTGTCAGAGGTCGAATTGGCTCGACTGCATCTCATCTGAATATCTACTTTCTATCTACTTGAGAAGGCTAGCTTGATTCAGGTTCGAGCCAGCTCAACCCTTATCAGAGCCGGTCCAACTACTGTGCTGATGCTGATTTTTCTCTACTATGAGTCGAATTCAAGGCATTAAATCCTAACAATCAAATCCAATTTGATCCTTGATTAATTTCTTTGTGTGTGACTCATTGGATTCTACATCTAGCTAGTAGTAGGTTAGGATGCAAGTTGACCTGATTCGATTAGAATCCCATCTATTTGATTTAGGTCAAATCGAGTTGACCCAATTTAAATAATTAGAATCCTTTTTAATTGGCAATCAAATTAAATTTTTTAATTTGATCAAACTCACAAGACAAGATTGACATCTAGTAATGTATCATGTCTATTTAGAAGATATAAAATTTTGGTAGAAATACTAAAAATATCTTTCAGTAGTAAGTTACTGTGCAATTCAATCTTGCGATCATCCTACATCCCAAATATGATTCTAATATGGAATCATGTCAATTCCAATATTATATTCATATCTCTCTCTATTTTTATTGATGATTTGATTAATGAAATATTAGAAATCATTTCTAATCTTTATTATGCTTTGATCAAAGACTTCTTGAATCATCATATGATTCAAGCAAGTAGGATGCGATCTCCTCTTGCTAGGATTGATTGATTCCACTCTATATGCAATCCACCAAATCCAGAATGTTGGAAAACCATGCAGGATTTCATGTAAATATTTTAAAAATTTTTCAAAATTAGATGCAGCAGAAGACATAGATTAAACTATTTAACCTAATTATGGATGTGATTTAATCATTAAACCCTACATCAAGGATCTATGACATATCATGATGCATGATAAATTTGAAAAATAAAATAGAGATTAGTATTGATCACATCAATACCTTAGATCTAGAATAGTTTTAGAAATCCTAGATCATATCTAGGTCAGAAAAGATCAAATCTCTTATAATTATGCAGGTCAAGAACACCATAGTTGATTTTATTATTGTATTTGTTGCTTGTAGTTGTATAGTATGTTTGACCTCTATAGATAGTCCACATGAGGCTGTGATGCAAATCGAAGGTTCGTCGAATGAAGATTCGCTCAAAGTGCTGGCTTCTCTCAGATCCCTCTTGAAGGTCAATCTATAGAAATATCTTCAGATCTCTTGGACTCTCCAAGAGAAGAAGATTAGATGGAGGATTGGGAGAGAAGACCAACCCTTAGATCTCCCAAAATGATGAAAAGAAAAACTTAGGAAAATCAATAAGAGAAGACCCATCTTCTTTTTCAGGAAATCAATCATTAAAATCCTAAAATTGATTTCCACATCATGATAAAAGGAGACCTTCTCCTCAATTATTTTTCATGCTCCATGGCTCTCTTTCTTTATGATTTTTCTCATAAAAATCTCACAAAAATCTCTGAAGAAAAGCCCTTGAAAGAAAAACTAAGAGAAGATGTTCTTCTCTTCGTTTTCTCTCAAGAGAACATCAACAACTTGATGTCTAAAGAGGCTTACATGCCCATTATTTTTAAATGCCAATCCTCCATGTCCCATACCCTTTCTCTCTCTGATTTGTGTGTAAAAATCTGAGGAAAACTCATGCCAAAACTCCCTTCAAAATTGGCGCTCTCCCTTTTATGGTAAACTAGGTTAAACCTAGTCTAATAAGGAGTCTATGGAGGCAACCAAAGAGGGCTCCACGTCCAATATTTTGGAGTGCCAGTCCACCCACGCCCCTACCCTCTCTCTTTCTGATTTGAATGAATTATCTTATGATTTTTTATGCTAGTTACTCCTATAAAAGTGGCGCCCCACATTTTGAATGGGAAGACTAGGTCAAACCTAGTCTTAAAAAGAACTCTGGTGGCGTCCAACCTATATTTTTTGCATGGAGATTAGAAAACCAATGCACAAGAAAGGGGGAATTAAGGGGCACACAAAATTAGGAGGCATGGAAAAAAATCCATAAGAGAGGGATAGAGTTTATGAAAATTGAAACTCTAACAATTAGAGTCCTAGACAATTTGCTAAGACTAATTCAAACTTATTTCTAGATCCAAGTGGGGCATGGAATCTCTCATTGGCATGAGGAAACTCATGCAAATACTAGAGAAAAGGGCAGAAAAAATAGATGGCTTGGGTTTCTTCTTAGGCACAAGGGATTAGGAGTCCTAGTCCAACTAGGACTCTCCTATTTAGACTAGGTCAAATATGATTTAAATCTCATTTAAAACAAAATTAATGCAACCCAATTTAAGATGATCCTAGTCCAACTAGGAATTCAATTAAATCAGATTTAACTAAATTTAAATTTAATTTAAATTCTAACTTGATTAGGAATTAGGTGCATATAAGTCCTAGTCTAACAAGAAATTATTTTTCCTTATAATTGGCTTATCCAATAAATCAATTGAACTTAACCCAATTAAGTCCAAATCAATTCTAATTGAATCTAATTCAATTAAACTTGATCTCAGTCCAATTACTTAATCAAATTTAATCAATTAGTAATTCAATTGCTAATTGATCCTCCTACAATACTTGCACTTGATCGATCATCAATCGCATTGATGATTTGATCACTGAATGATTCTCAGTCATTGATCAACAATCCATTCAGATAACAACCTCTAATATGTATGATCCCATAGGTTGTAACCCAAATTGGTAGCACAAGAATCAATTTCTATACCAATCGAAATGACCATCTAGCAATGATTTCCGACGTCCGGATAGGTCGAATGAATGCAAAGCAACATTCTTAGAATCCTAGCCTATGATTACTATATAATTCATCCCTTTGATCAATAATGCTTAAGATGACTTCGAGTTAGCTGTCAACATTCATACACGTTATCCATATTATATCTCAAAATTTTATAAATTTCATGACTCCTCACGAGCATTACCTAAGCCTAGGTTTTGCTAAATTGAAATATAGCGAGACATTCACTTTTTGAAGTTAATCAGGAATGGTCAATCCCATCTTGACTCATATACCGACTCTATAAGTACTTGATTATACCCAAAAATCTTTCGATCTTGTATTAGAAATATAGGTAGGTTGGCACCAAAATATAATGAGTTGCTTGCAAGTCATCATGGTGATGTCAGGTCGGAGGGACACTTATACCATCAGCCTTAACTATCTACACTTGATAGTAGAGTGCTATATTAGTCACACTCAGTGCAGATGCACTGCTACATCCTATCTGCATGCCATACCAGTGTCTCTATATAATTTGATTATGAGGACAACCAACGCATATGGTATACAGCGATCTATACTCAACAAGTTATCATCCTTATTAATAATTTATCATTTGGTCATAAACAAATTTAAGAACCATCTAATAAATCCTTCTTTATTGATTGAGTGTGGTTCTAAGGACTTCATCATAATTTAAAAGTTTATTCAAGAAAGATAGAACTTTTATGATGAATAAGCTAAATAACTATTATTATTTGATAATTCATATACTAATTTCAATCATTTATAACTTAGACGATTGGCTTTAGAATATATTTTCTAACAACTCCCACTTGGACTAAAGCTAATCAAAACAATATCAAATATCCTATCTTCCATTTGAGCTTATAGAACTCCTTGGTTTTGAGGCTTTAGTAAATGAGTCGGTCAAGTTCTTCTTTTCCATTGATCTTCTTAAGCTCGACTTCATCTTGATCTAAAATTAAAGATGATAGCAATGCAGATTATGTTCTTCCTATGATGTACCTTTAGTTCTTTAGCCAAAGCTATGGCTACAGTGCTACATTTGGACTGGACCATCGATGGAGGGTGCCTCTCCCAACTTGCTAATGAACTTATGCCATTACACAACCTACATGACAGCATCAGATGCCATGATGTACTCTATATCACTAACAGAATAGGCTATGGTATTTTGCTTGAAACCTTTCCAACAAATTATTCCTCTAATTGGGATAAATTCATGACCCAACACTCTCCTGTTGTCATCTTTACCTAACTAAAAATTGGAATCAAAATATTCTACAAGTTTTAAGTCAGTTTCTTCATATATGAGTCGCTGGATCTTAGTATTTCTCAAATACTTAAGAATTATCGATCCAATCTTGTAGTGGTTCTCACTTAGATCAGACCAGTATCTGCTCGCTATCCTTAGTGAGTATACTATATCTAGTCTTGAACATGGATTGGGACAATCTAAGTATCTATTTAGATCTCTATCCCTAGGATGTAGGATGCTTCTCCTAATTTTGATATGGAGAAATAAAATGATAGCTAAGCCTTTATTTTCTATAATGCTGGAACGTCATTCCTGATTAAGAGAATGTCATTCATAGACAACATAAGGAATAACACTACAAATTCTTATGCCCACTCACAGATGTAGGTTTTCTCTTCATTCGTAATGAAGATATACGTTCAAAATATATGTTTCCAACTCTGAGAGGATAGTCAAACGGGCTTTATAGATCTCCACCTTTTCGTCTATGCCACTCTGATCCTTTTAAAAATTTATTTGCACTCAATGAATTTTATCTCTTCTGGTGAATCCACTAGTGACCATACACTATTGATCTTTATGGACTCTAATTTAGATTTCATGGCTTCAAGCCACTTCTCAAAGTTAGACCTTTGCATAACACTCATGTGGATGATCGGATCCTTGTTGTTTTCATCAAACTCAATAGTGTGAGCTCAAAAGTGGCACTTTTAAGTCTTGAAAACATGAGAAGATAGATCATGAAAAGATGGAAGCAAGCCGAAAGAGAAATCGATTCGGATAGCAAAGTTCAGAAATTGAGTTGGCTCATCCTGAGACTAAGCCGACTAAGTTGGAAACTAGGCTGGCTCAGTCCAAAACTAGATCGACTATATCTCAAAAAAAAATCTAGATAGAAAGCAATATTTTTAAGCTATTGGCACGATACACAACTAGGTCGGCTCAATTTTTGCGAGTTTGTTTTGTGTATGTGAGTTGTTTGGATTTTGGAGTATTTTTCTATGAGCTTGAGACTTGACCCTTTTATAAAGTATAAATACTGAAAATAGGTAAAGATTGTATATGATGCTGAATTCATTGAATAAAGCTCTTTTCTCCTAGAAAATTCTTATGCTCTCTTTCTCTTTTTTCTCCTAAATCCATTATTTTGCTTCTGTGTTGATCCTAGGAGATTGTTCTTTATTGCTTGGCTAATCACCAGTTGCCATGCTGGTTCGAGAGAGGATAGTTTATCCCAATAGTTAGTATCAGAACGGTGTTGCATGGAAGGAGACATCTAGGGTTACTACATCTAGGATCTATTGCACCAGGTTTTACCCAAAATCTTCTTGTTTCTTCATTATTTATCTCTAGATCAAGGTGGAGATTGGTTAAATGGATGGACGATGATACAGATGGTTGGAAAGAGGATCTAGGACATTTAGATCTTCTTTGAAGGATAGTGTTATTGGTGTGTAATTGAAGAAAGGTACTAGGAATCTATTCTTGACTTATTTGAAGTCATGGAATCGAGTGGATTCAAGATGGAGTTTGAGAAGTTCGATAGCAAAGAAAACTTTATCTTATGGCAGCAAAGGATAAAGAACTTGTTGGTTCAGTAGAGGTTCTACAAGATCTTGACAAGAGAAAGATCGAAAAAGATCAGTGCTGAGGATTGGAAAGAGTTGGAGAAAATTGCTTTCAGCACAATCCGGATGTGCTTGGCCAATCAGATTTTGCTTGAGGTTTGCATAAAGACTACAGCAAAGGGGCTCTGGATGAGACTGGAGAACACATACATGGAGAAGAATATGATGAACAAGCTATGATTGAAGAAACAACTGTATAGTCTGAGGATGCCCAAAGGCAGAGATCTTGTTGCACATATCCAAAGGTTCAATTAGTTATGTTCTGAGGTGATGAGTTTGGATGTGAAGATTGACGAGGAGGATCGGGCATTGCTGCTATTATGTTCTCTCCTAAGTTCGTATGATGGTCTCATAACAACTTTAGTTTATGGAAAGAAGATCCTAAACTATGAAGAGATTGTTGGTGTGCTCAAATCAAATGAGCAAAGGGAGAAGATCTGCAAGGAAGATCCTAAGTCTGAGATCATGGCTATGAATGAAAGATAGGAAAGATCAAAAGAGAAGATGAGAAAAACCCAAGGGCAGGTCGAAGTCTCGGGATCAAAGGAAGACATTGAAATGTTATAAATATCATCAATCTGGACATCTAAGGAGAGATTGTCTCCTTTTGAGATCAATAAAAGGGAAGGCAGTAAGGAAGATGATATAGCTTCTGTGAGTAGTGAAGAAGACCTATTAGTTGTATCAGATGGGTTCATAAAGTGCGATACTATGTGGATATTGGATTCAGCATGCTCACACCACCGTACTTCTCATCAAGAGTAGTTTGCTACCTACCAGAAGATCGATGGTGAAAGTGTCAGCTTTGGATATGTTCACCCATGCAAAATGGCTGGTGATAAGTATAATAAATTCATCAATAAAAGTATTAATTTATCAATTAATTAATATTAATTTTTAAGAATTAATAATTAATTTATATATATTTTTTGAAAAATTCATATTTTCATTAACTAAAAATTTAATTAAAAAATAATAAAAAATAATAAAAATTAAAAAATAAAATTTTATAATCAATAGAAAGAGCTCATTTTTCTGATCACAATGAAATAAATTTCAAGTAAAACGGAGCTAAAATGGAAAAGATATGAATTTTGAAAGATATAAAATAAATAAAAATTAAATAAAAAAAAGAAAATGGCTCAGCCGGCTCCGTAAGCCGAGCCACCAAGCCAAGCCAAGCCATCAAGCCGACTCAGCCGTTGAAGCCATCAGCCGGTCCACGATCTAGGCGTGGACCGCCAGCTCAGCAAATTCCGGCGAATCAGAGATTGCCACGTGGTGGACCTAGACCCCTTAAGGGTCTACAGAAATTTATCGCGGCTCACAAGGGTAATTTAGTCTTTTCGTCCGACAACAGCGGCGCTGATTGGTTGCGGTGTGCGGTGCGGCCGGTCCACGCGGTCCATGGGAACAGTTATTGCGCGATCGGACGGATGTGGTTGTTTGCGGTCAGGATCGGACGGCTGTGGTTGCTTCCGAATTTTATTCAGATACAAACATCACGCGGATCACCATCGGATGGCAGCGCTCGATCCAGGCGATGATCCGACGGTCCAGAATGCTGCCGGCGGTGATCAAGACTCCCGAAGCGCGATTTGCGGCCAGATTTCCTCGATCAAGCGCGATCCAACGGCCAGAATTTAATCCGACCCGATCTGAGCTTATCTGCATCCGATTTTGATGATTTTTGGACCGTTGGATTCCTGTTGAATGGCTGGATTTTATCAGATTTAGCAGAGTCATATCAGAGCTATTTTGATTCAAATTTTATCCGAATTTCTTTATATTTTTATGATTACAAAGGCTATTAGTCCCATATTGCCTTTAGAAAAAATATCCAGCCCTCCTAGCTCTATAAAAAGGACCCCAGGCCATCAAAAATTAATATCTCCGATCAAGGTGAAGCTTTGGTACAGGGCGAAGCCAGGCTATGGGTTAAAGGCTGCTTCGAAGCAACGGGTGCCGAGAAGAAGAGCCGAGCTTCTACACCATCTTTCTGCCAATGCCGATCCAAGATCAGAGATCAGGCTATTTTATTTTATTATCTTTTCTTTTTAAATTTTATGTATTTAAATTCTAAAATTTTAGTTAATAAAAATTTTATTTTTGCATTTTAATTTCTTATTTTTTATTTATTGTAATTTAATTTCTGCACTTTAAATTATTGCTTTGCAAGTAGATGCTAAGATCTAACTAGTAGATCTTAGTACCAAATTTAAATTCCTGCATCTTTTAATTTTTATTTTCAATTCTTCCGACTTCAGTTTTTATTTCAAAATTCAAATCATTTTCTTTTTCTTCTCAAAAAAATCAAAGATTTCAAATCTAAAAACACTACCTTCCCTGTGGATTCGACCCGACTCACTACTATCTACGTATTTTCAATAATTTTAAGAAGTCGGATTAAACTGATAAACACGGTGTCTTAACGACAGCATCGCGTTCCTATCAAGTTTTTGGCGCCGTTGCCGGGGAAGGCATGGATATTAAATTTTTGATCTCTTTGATTTTTCTATAAATAAATTATAAATAAAATTTTTATTTTCTTGCTAATTTTTTTTTATTATTTTGTAGGAAAAGAAAAAAAAAGAACAAAAAGAATCAGAAGTTTTGCCTGGTGAGATCAATCCTAACCCTAGTTCTCTTTTCTTTTTATTTTATTTATTTATTTATTTTATTTTTAAATTAATTTAAAAAAAATATCCATTTAAACCTAATTAAAAGCCTCATGATAAGATTAGAAATCCTAACTGTTTAGAGCATGCATCATATTAGTTTTATTTTTATTTTTATTTTTATTTTTTTTTTGGTGATTGCTGGAGGCAAGGTAAGCCTTTCAGAATTCAATTAGTTGCATGCATCTAGTTTAAATTGCATAAAACCCTTTGATTGAATTTTTTTTTTTTTTCGTGCATATTCATATTAAATCAAATTAAGGGCACAACCCAATTAAACAAGATAAGGTGGGGATTTGATCACCCTTCCTTAGCCCACAAACAACCAACCAGCATCCTGCATTGACCTAAGCCTTTAATTTTAAAATCAATTAGACATCAACCCTAGGAACTCGAGCTCAATAGGATAAGGAATCCTAAGAGTTGAACCGGGTTAGGATAAGTCAATTTGACTGGTGTCTAGGAAAGTGGTTCAGGGACGATTGGGCCCGAAGGAAGGTGGTTTCTAATTGGTTCCGTTCGCTTACCTGGCCAAGCACAATTGGTGTCTAAGGCAAGCAACGGGGGGACTCCCACCGACCTTACACTTACCTGGCTAGTTGATTGGCTAATCCTACACTTGGAGGGCTTGAAGGTGACCTTGGCAGTTAGGAGCTGTCTAGATCTAGGATAACCCTTAGTCAGGATTGATTGACCAACTTGATTGCTAACCAACATTCAAATCTAATTAAACCTAATTCTTCTCTTTCTTCTTAGTTCTAGGACTCCTTAGGACCTCTTCTTTAGAACTCTTTCTTTCTTTCTTCTCCTTTCTCCTAAAAATAAAAATAAAATAAAATAAAAATTAAACTAACTAAAAATTAATAATTAAATTAAATTAAATTAAATTAAAAAATTAATAAATAAAAATAATTAAAAAAAATTAATTTTTAATATAATAAAATAATAATAATAATAATAAAATAAAAAAAATATTCTAAAAATTTTTAAACCATACATTAGGGTTACACTAATACATGCATGGTAGGAAATCGCTTTTTCTGATTTAGTTGAACTTAATTGAATGGTTGATTCACATTAAACATAATAATCAAATGGCTAATATAAATCTAATAGTCCAAAAATTAGATAAAGTTGACCTTCTTGATCAGAAAATAGATCAACTCCTAACCCTAGGTCAACAATCTTCTAATTATCAGGAGAGTTATTCAATCTATGCTAGTCCAACCCATCATGTAAGTGAATATCCTATGACTGCACAGTTTCCATATTTTATCCAAGAACAAGTTCAAGCTACTCAAGGATACTCCAAATTGATTAATGACCCATTTTCAAATTCATATAATTCAGATTGGAGTAACTTTAATTTTTCTTGGACATCCCAACAGACTCAGGCTCAGACCCAAATTTCACTTGAGCAAAATTATCAAAATTATGCCTATAATAATGGTCAGCCTAGTCAGTTTAACCAGCCATCATATTATAATCAGCCTTCATACCCACCTCCTCAACAGACCAATCTAGCTGATGATAGATTTAACCAACTTCAACAATTAATTCTAACTCAACAGCAATCTATCGCCAGACTAGAAGCTCAAATAGGATAATTAGTTGAGTCTAACATGAGGAGAGAACTAGATCAACTACCGAACCTACCAATTTCAAACAACCCACCTAATGACCACCAACCACCTGGATTAAATTATCAATCTAATGTTTCATCTAAGAATCTCCAATTTGAGAATACCAAAGTAATTCCTGAACTTAAAAGCTATAGGATTCTTATGGACCCATACCAAGACCAGGTGAGAGAGGCTAGTACTGATGCTAGCCAAAATGAAAATTTAGAGGAACTGGTTAGTACTGAGACTAACCACATAGAAGAACCCAAGCCAGGAATTAGTACTGATGCTAGTTCCAGTTTAAATGAGATAGAAATAAGGGAAAAGAGAATAGATGATTTACCCGAGACTTATAAACCTAATGTCCTATTCCCTTCAACCCTAGAAGCTGGTTCTTCTTATAAAAATCAAAAGGC
Source organism: Cocos nucifera (assembly GCA_006176705.1). Classification (NCBI taxonomy): domain Eukaryota; kingdom Viridiplantae; phylum Streptophyta; class Magnoliopsida; order Arecales; family Arecaceae; genus Cocos; species Cocos nucifera. The sequence goes on along the minus strand of QRFJ01004975.1, from coordinate 112,336 downwards.
ATGTAATGAAATGTCAATGGAGTTGTTTAAGCAGGATCACATTAATTTACCTCCAGAATTAAAACCGCCTTTAGTCACCATTCCAGCACCCATTGAATCAAACTTAACTCCTAAAACTCCATTCATGAGCATTTTAGAAAGAACAAATAGGAGAAATTCTTAATAAACATGGGTCTGAGAATGGAATCATAAAATATATCCCAAAAATTAACAGTGAATATATCAATAATGGGATTAAAAATCAAAATCAACTTTCTGAGATTGGCAATCCAAAACCATTGGAATTTGTCAATCCAATATTCGACACAGGATAGTGAGCTACATTGTGTCTGGCTGAAGACGGTAAACTTAGCGCTTGTTGGGAGGCAACCCAATATTTAGTTTTTATCTAATTTATCTTATTTTCTTTTTAGGATAATTTGAATAAGTTGGAGGGAGAGCTCAAATTTGTAAAGGCATGTGCTGGACCAAAAAATAATAATAATAATAATAAATAAATAAATAAAAAAAATATACTGAGTTAGGTGTATTCTTCCATTTTTTTTTTATTACATCCTTTATTTTTTTTCTTCTCCATTGAGGACAATGTCGATTAAGTTGGGGGGAGGGAAAAATAAAAATTTTTTAAAATTTTAAGTCCTCGAAAAAGTTAGTATTTAGTATTTAGATACTTGATTATGCTTAAGAATCGAATTAAAACTAAGCATTTTTTAAAAAGAAAATTGATACACAGATTCAGAGAATCTATGAGATATTGAGGAATCAAGTATTAAGAAAATTCAATAAAGAGTTAAGTCCAGAACATAAAAAATTTTTCCTTGGAGCATTTCTAATTATTTCTACTAGCATCAAAGAAAAGTCTACTTTTTATAGGCTTGTGTAGGGTAACTATAACGTTTCTTCATATAAAAATTTATTTTAATAAAATAGTTTCCAAGTACTTCTCACTGAGTAACCGGGCCTCTTTGCCTAAGCAAGCATTGAGTTTCGCGTCAAAAGGTGGGAAGGGCAAAGAAGCTCGTTGTAAAGCTAGTCTTAACTCGTAGCCTATTTGATTCGAGCTAGTAAGCCCGAGGGGTATTCTATACCTAGTGCCCTAAAGCCAACTGGTTTGGGAGTCATTGGCCCAAGACTCGCTACATGGATCAAATAGAAAGCTTAAGGAGTTAAGACACTCAATAGTGGTACAACGTAAAAAAAAAAAAAAAAAAAAAATAAAAATAAAAAAAAAAAACATTGGTTTCCCACCAAGTAACCGGGTCCCGTTGCCTAAGTAAGCAATGATATTCGCATCAAAAAGTGGGCAATGTGAAAATAAAAATTAATAAATGAAGGATGGAAGTAGCAATACACCTGCCTATATGAAAGTTTAGACAAATCAGAGATAAAAGTGGAATAATTTAGAAAAAGTTCTGAAAAATTTAATGTTCTTTACTTAATTTTTCTATTGATAAGTATTAATACCCCAATGATATATCTCATTTAAGCTCTACTGAATATCAATGGCCATTTTGAAAATTGCTTAGGTAAAATTCGAAACTCTAAAGTTAAAAGGTATTTAAAACTAAATTCTTTCTTTACTCGAGGACGAGCAAAGCTTAAGTTGGGGGGTGTGATAAGTATCATAAATTCATCAATAAAAGTATTAATTTATTAATTAATTTATATTAATTTTTAAGAATTAATAATTCAATTTATATATAATTTTTGAAAAATTCATATTTTTATTAATTAAAAAATTAATTAAAAAATAATAAAAAATAATAAAAATTAAAAAATAAAATTTTATTATCAATAGAAAGAGCTCATTTTTTTGATCACAACGAAATAAATTTCAAGTAAAAACGGAGCTAAAATGGAAAAGATATGAATTTTTGAAAGATATAAAATAAATAAAAATTAAATAAAAAAAAAAGAAAATGGCTCAGCCGGCTCCGCAAGCCGAGCCACCAAGCCAAGCCAAGCCATCAAGCCGACTCAGCCGTTGAAGCCATCAGCCGGTCCACGATCTAGGCGTGGACCGCCAGCTCAGCAAATTCCGGCGAATCAGAGATTGCCACGTGGTGGACCTAGACCCCTTAAGGGTCTACAGAAATTTATCGCGGCTCACAAGGGTAATTTAGTCTTTTCGTCCGACAACAGCGGCGCTGATTGGTTGCGGTGTGCGGTGCGGCCGGTCCACGCGGTCCATGGGAACAGTTATTGCGCGATCGGACGGATGTGGTTGTTTGCGGTCAGGATCGGACGGCTGTGGTTGCTTCCGAATTTTATTCAGATACAAACATCACGCGGATCACCATCGGACGGCAGCGCTCGATCCAGGCGATGATCCGACGGTCCAGAATGCTGCCGGCGGTGATCAAGACTCCCGAAGCGCGATTTGCGGCCAGATTTCCTCGATCAAGCGCGATCCAACGGCCAGAATTTAATCCGACCCGATCTGAGCTTATCTGCATTCGATTTTGATGATTTTTGGACCGTTGGATTCCTGTTGAATGGCTGGATTTTATCAGATTTACTAGAGTCATATCAGAGCTATTTTGATTCAAATTTTATCCAAATTTCTTTATATTTTTACGATTACAAAGGCTATTAGTCCCATATTGCCTTTAGAAAAAATATCCAGCCCTCCTAGCTCTATAAAAAGGACCCCAGGCCATCAAAAATTGATATCTCCGATCAAGGTGAAGCTTTGGTACAGGGCGAAGCCAGGCTATGGGTTAAAGGCTGCTTCGAAGCAACGGGTGCCGAGAAGAAGAGCCGAGCTTCTACACCATCTTTCTGCCAATGCCGATCCAAGATCAGAGATCAGGCTATTTTATTTTATTGTCTTTTCTTTTTAAATTTTATGTATTTAAATTTTAAAATTTTAGTTAATAAAAATTTTTATTTTTACATTTTAATTTCTTATTTTTTATTGTAATTTAATTTCTGCACTTTAAATTATTGCTTTGCAAGTAGATGCTAAGATCTAACTAGTAGATCTTAGTACCAAATTTAAATTCCTGCATCTTTTAATTTTTATTTTCAATCTTCCGACTTCAGTTTTTATTTCAAAATTCAAATCATTTTCTTTTTCTTCTCAAAAAAATCAAAGATTTCAAATCTAAAAACACTACCTTCCCTGTGGATTCGACCCGACTCACTACTATTTACGTATTTTCAATAATTTTAAGAAGTCGGATTAAACTGATAAACACGGTGTCTTAACGACAGCATCGCGTTCCTATCGGCTGGAGTTGGCTCTATCAGGGTCAGGATGTATGATGAAATTATTCATACATTATCAAATATCAGGCATGTACCAGAGTTGAAAAAGAATTTGATTTTTTTGGACTACTTGGTGTAAGTGCACCAACTGGCATCACCTTGCTCTGATACTAATTAAAGGAACCATTGTTGTTCTTATAGCTGCTCGGAGCCACAGCTGTAGATCTGATCTCTTGTGTGAACCTGAATGTTAATCCAGCAAACTGAAGAAGATCTAAGAAAGATGAGAGAAGCTAGGATTTTGGTGTTGGAACCAGAGAGAAGATAGAAGAGAGTTAGGGAGAAAAGCTCAATTGTATTCCCTTCCTTTTGTAAAAGTTATAATATCCTGATTTATATACCCTAGAGAACCCACATGAATCCTAATAAACCTCAGCTCAAAAACTCCCTTAGGCTAACCTAATACATGAAAGCACTCACCGAGCTCAAGTCTCGCATGCTCTCATCCCCTGGATCTAATCCTAATCCATATATGAGCCCCCTTAAGGCCTCTCAAACTAGGCCTTAAGACCCCTAGGATCAACCCAGACCCTAGCCCAAAATAGACCCTCGCATAACTCTACCCACATACTGTGCCGGCTCTGTCTCAGTACTGAGGTGACTAAGTTCTGCTGGGTCGATTTAGTTTGAAATTAAGCTAACCCAGTCCTATGCCGTGCTAGCAGTCCTGAACTCTCAGCTTTCTATTTTGCCTATGCTCTGAGACTTAGCCGACCTAGTTTTGGATGGAGCCGGCTAATTTGCAGAAAATCTTCTTTCCGTAGTCTTGATTCTTCGAATTTGGTTGCTTGCTCTACCTTAAATCCCAGATCTCTGAAGCTCCAACCAAGCCCCTTAAAGCCCTCAATACCTGAACCTCAAGCCCATGGAGAGTTACATGCTGCCTCCACCCTAGGATAACTCATGTCCTAGCCCTAGGACTACACCTATCCTAGCCTCCCTAGAGCCCTCACCCTGGCTCCGCCCGTGGCCTCCCAAGGCTTAGGAGCATCAAACCACCTACAATCTTCACCTTGGTGTGCCCAAGCCTTGGAACACCTGGCAACATCCTCCTGCACGATCCTATTATCCCTGCATGTTCTGATAGCCCCTTGTGCTCACCTTGCCACTGCCATTCTTCTTCAACTACTGAGCTTCCTTTGAGGCCTTTGGGATGACCGCCTCCACCACTGACATTCTTTGCTTATTTCTCTGCACCACCTTTGGAGTTGTAGGTATCCTTCTACTTGGCAACTGCATCACTTATCCTGGACTTTCTTGGAGATCATGCAATGTTTCTTTACCAACACTCGCTGCATATCCTGATGCTCCACTTGACACTATCCCCTCAGAGCCATGCCTATCTTCCTGCATAATCCTCTCCACCTAGATCTGTACAGCCTTGGTACTGCTGCTGGGATTTAGGTCCCCTTCTGCACCCCTCTGCTCTAAACCCATGTCACAGCTTCCTCCATCAGTGAAGCTACCCGTACGTGGTGCTCAACCTAGAACTAAAGTACCCCTGATGCCGTAGAAGCCGACTCTATCTTCGAGTCCCTAGAGGCCAACCACCCAATGCTGCATTGTTGGGCTTGCTGCTGTTCCTCGAACACCATCGCTGACCCTTCGAATCCTCTGCACTCTGCAAATCTATCCGAAACCATTCCAGATACACTGCACCCTATGGGTTCCTTCGAGACCACCAAGAGCTCATCCAAATCTTTACCTTCAGCAACTGCACTGATGGAATCTGAGCTTTCTCCTCCCTTGCACTTCTTTCAAAATGGATACTCCTACTTAAAGTGCCTAGCTTCTCCGCAATTGAAGCATCTCTTGGACCCCTTGCTACCCCTCTATTTGCCCTTCTTTCTTCATTTTCTATGCTTCTCTGAAACCATAAGACTCTCCTGGAAGACCTCCCTCTTCGTTATCCATTTTCACTGCTTGTTGGACCTAAGCACTGAGACGATCTCTTCGTACACATGTGTCTCCTTATGATACAGCAAAGTTGTCACCAACGGATCGAAGCTCCTGGATAGCGAACACAACAATAATAGACTCTTGTCCTCCTCTTCTAAATCCACTCCTATATTGAGTAAGTCTATGCTCATCCGATCGAATTGCAGAATATGCCCCGCAACATCCTCGTCCTCCTACATCCGAAGGCTATATAGTTGCTTCTTCAGCATCAACTTGTTGCACATGTTCTTTCCCATGTATAACTACTGCAACCTCGACCATAATCCCTTGGATGTTCTATCCTCTAACACACCATATAAAACCTCATCCGCCAAACAAGTTCTAATCATGGCACATGCCCTTTTATTCAAGGACACCCACTCCTTGTCTGTGATCATCTCTGACCTACCTTCCAAGGCTGAATCCAACCTCATTTGAACCAGTAGATCATCCACCCTTACCATCCACATCGTGAAACTTTTCTTTCTATCAAACTTCTCTAATTCTACCTTCAACCCACTATTTTTCATGATCAATTCGAATAAAAAAATAGCAAACAGATAGATCTAAGAAATACCTTGACCAGGAATGGTGGACAGCAGCCCTGTGATCTCTTCCTTCCTTATGAAGCCTACAAAAAGCTTTTAGATCTGAATCTCGCTGCTGATCTCTACTAAAATTGATCTTCTTTCTCCTTCATGCTTAACCTGGCTCTGATACCAATAGTTGTTCTTATGGTTGTTTGGAGCCACAGTCATAGATCCAATCTCTTGCGTGAACTTGGGTGTTAATCCAGCAAACTGAAGAAGATCTAAGAAAGATGAGAGAAGCTAGGATTTTGGTGTTGGAACTAGAGAGAAGAGAGTTAGGGAGAAAAGCTTAATTGTATTCCCTTCCTTTTGTAAAAGTTACAATATTTTGATTTATATATCCTAGAGTTTCCACATGAACCCTAATAAACCTCAGCTCAAAAACTTCCTTAGGCTAACCCAATACATGAAAGCACTCACCGAGACCAAGTCTCGCATGCTCTCATCCTCTGGATCAAATCCCAATCCATACATGAATTAGCCCCCTTAAGACCTCTCAAATCAAACCTTAAGACCCCTAGGATCAACCCAGACCCTAGTCCAAAATAGATCCTCGCGTAACTCTACCCACTCACTAAGCCGGCTCAGTTTTATCACCAAGATGGCTAAGTTTCACTGGATCGGCTTAGTCTGAAACTGAGCCAGCCCAATTCTGTGTCGTGCCTGTAGTTTCAAATGCTCAGCTCTTTATTTTGCCTGTGTTCTAAGACTTAGCTGATCTAATTTTGGACTGAGCTGGCTAACCTGCAAAAAATCTTCTTTCTGTAGTCTTGATTCTTTGACTTTAGTTCCTTGCTCCACCTTAAATCCCAGGTCTCCAAAGCACCAACCAAGTTTCTTGAGGCCCTCAATACCTGAACCTTAAGCCCGTGGAGAGTTACATGCCTCCATCCTAGGACAACTCCTATCCTAGCCCTAGGACAACACTTGTCCTAGCCTTCCTGAAGCTCTCATCCTGGCTCTGCCCGTGGCCTCCATCGCTCAAATGCCAATCATCCTTGGCATCACAAGCCCTGATACCATATTGCGAAAGTCCCTGATCTTTGGGATAGACCTAAAGGAACCTGTGACGTTCTCTATGGATAGCAAACCATCGATCCTCCATCTAGATCTATGATGGGGCGCCTCCCTCCTTGGGCTTGAGATGCCCCCCTGTCTAAGGCTTCTTCAAGAACTCTGGGATGGCAACTCTAGAGAGAAGAGAAGAAGAGAGAGTTGAGGGAGAAAATATCTGTATTCTACAGCCTTATGAAATCCTAATACAACCTATGTATTTATACATAGCCATTAGGACCGACCAAAAAACTTCCTGGCTAACCCAATACATGAAAGCACTCATCGAGCCCATGTACACCTATGTCTCTCATGCTCTCATCTCCTGGATCTAGACCCGATCCATACATGAGTTAGCCCCCTTAAGACCTCTTGAACCAAGCCTTAAGACTCCTAGGATAAGTTTCTATCCTAGCCCAAATAGAACCCATGTGTAACTCTGCTCGTAGATTGAGCCAGCTCAGTCTCAGTACTGAGCCGACTAACCTAAGATTGGGTCGGCTCAGTTTCAGACTGAATCAGCCTAGTTTCTATGCCATGCTTGCAGTCTTGAATGCGATCTTCTATTTATCCTATGCTCTGAGACTTAAGTGATCCAATTTCAAACTAAGCCGGCTAACCTATAGAAAGCTTCTTTTCTGCAGTCTTCAATCTTTCAGCTTCAGTTCCTCACTCCACCTTGTGTCCTAGGTTTTCAAAGCTCCAACCAAGCCCCTCAATGTCCCGAATATCTGAACCTTGAGCTCGTGGATGGCTACATGCCACCTCCATCCTAAGACAACTCCTATCCTAGCCCTAGGACTATACCTATACTAGTCTCCATCTGTAGCCTTCCAAGGCTTGGGAGCACCATAAATCCTCACAATCTCTACCTTGGTGCTCCAAAGCCTTGGCGAATCCTTGAAAATGCCTTCCTGCACAATCCTGTTATCCCTGAGCACCCTAACAGCCCCTTATGCAATCATCACCTCCACCAATTCTCGTCAACTGTTGTGCATCCTTGAGGTCCTTCGGGATGACCACCTCCACCACTAAAGATCTTGGCTTGCTCCTCTGCACCATCCTAAAATTATAGGATTCCTTTTGCTTAGCAGCTACATCACCTTTCTTGGACTTTCTAGGAGAACCTACAATGTTCTTATACCAGCACTCATTGCAAACCCTGACACGGTCTTCTCAGAACTATGTTTGTCCAGCTGCACATGCCGCTTCACCAAGAACTATGCATCACTGATGTTGGTGCTATGATATCGATTCTCCTGCACCTCTCTACTCTGAAGTCATGTGAAATTCTTCTCCAATTTTGAAGCCACCTCTCTGTAGCTCCACCTATATCCAAAGTCCATCTGATGCTGTAGAAGCCAACTCTATGCCCGAGTCACCCAAGGCCAACCACTTAATGCTGCACTGCTGAGCCTGCTGCTATACCTCGAACACCATCACTATACCTTCGAACCCTTCGCACTCCATGGCCCTCTTCGAAGCCATCTTGGATACCTCCACAACTCATGGGCACCTTCGAATCCCAAGAGCTCATCCAACTCTTCTGAATCTAGTAACTGAACCCTAAAAAATTCCATCTTAATCCTTCTCTTCTATCCCTACACCAGCCATCGCTTTAGTTATGCCCAGAGAACCATCCTCCACCTAAATTATGATTCTTTCTGGTGCCCCTATAGAAGAAACCTGATGCAGGATACTTTCGACTATCTGAGACCTCTTGATACTCCCTGAGACCTCTTGGCTCTCCTTGAGACCTACTCCCGATCTCACTGAGATGCTCTTGACATCATCTACTGAGATACCTCCCTTGGTTGCTATACCATCGAGCCTCTCTCAGCCCTGTGCCTCTAGGGAAGCACAACTGCAGCACTCCAGCACTTTCTAGCCTTATCTTTGCACCGCTCTATAGCTGTCCAGCCCTAATCTGCTAGACCTCCATGGATCATCCATCTCCGTCACCCCCAAGGCTTCGCAAATCTTTGCTTTGGTCGATCTACTGAATGCAGCTCCGACTACTTTCCCACCTTTCTGATACCGAAGGACGTATAGTCGTTTCTTCAGCCTTCCTTCGATCATTATCCCTTGGAAAACCTCTCTTCAATAGTTCCACACTACCTATCTTTCTAGAGAACTATGATGCTCTCTACTGAGATATCTTCCTCGACTACTGCACCATCGAGCCTCTCTCAGTCCCATATCTTTAGGAAAATGCTACTGCAGTACTCTAGCGCTCCCTACCTATTATATAACCATTATATACCCCAGTCTTTTCATCAAGATCGATCAGCAAATCATGCACCCAATCCTTCTATCCCAAAAAAATCCCTTCCTATTAATCTCTCAACCTCCACCTTCAACTCGCAGCTCTTGGTTGGTTAAACCATAGCAACAACAAAGGTAGATCTAAGACATACCATGGAATATTCGTGCAGATTCATGATTTCATCCTTGTACGGCTTCTCCTTTCCTTCCATGCATGATCAGGCTTTGATACCAAATGTAAGCTCACCAACTGGCATCACCTCGCTCTGACACCAATTGAAGGAACCATGGTATCGCTTGAATGCTAATCATCCTTGGCATCACAAGCCCCGATACCATGTTGCAGAAATCCCTGATCTTTAGCATGGACCTGAAGGAACCTATGACATTCTCTATGAGCAGCAAAACACCAATCCTCCACTTGGATCTGTGATGGAGTGCCTCCCTCCTTGGGCTTGAGGGAGACGCTCTTCCTCTCTAGGGCTTCTTCAAGAACCTTGGGGCGATAACTCTAGAGAGAAGAGAAGAAGAAAGAGTTGAGGAAGAAAAGATCTATACTCCATAGCCTTATGAAACCCTAATACAACCTATGTATTTATACATAGCCATTAGAACCGACCAAAAATCTTCCAACTAACCCAATACATGAAATCACTCACCAAGCCCATGTACATACATGACTCCCATGCTCTCATCCCCTGGATTTAGACCCGACCCATATATGAGTTAGCTCCCTTAAGACCTCTTGAACCAGGCCTTAAGACCACTAGGATAAGTCTCTATCCTAGTCTAAATAGAACCCATGCATAACTCTGCCCGCAGACTGAGCCGGCTTAGTCTCAGCATTGAGTCGGCTAACCTGAGACTAGGTCGGCTCAGTTTTAGACTAAGTCAGCCCAATTTTTGTGCCATGCCTGCCATCCCAAATACAACCTAAAACTGAGTCGGCCCAATTTTTGTGCCGTGCCTATAATTTCAAATGCGATCTTCTATCTATCCTGTGCTCTAAGACTTAGCCGACCCAATTTCAAACTGAGCTGACTAACCTACAGAAAGCTCCTTTTCTACAGTCTTCAATCTTTTGACTTTGGTTTCATACTCCACCTTATATCCTAGATTTTTGAAGCTCCAACCAAGCCCCTCAAGATCCCAAATATCTGAACCTTGAGCCTATGGATGGCTACATGCCACCTCCACCATAGGGCAACTCCTATGCTAGCCCTAGGACTACACCTATCCTAGTCTCCACCTATGGCCTCCTAAGGCTTGGGAGCACCATAAATTCTCATACTTGAAGGAGCAGGATTATGCTTTTAGTAGCCAGGCTGGGAGTGAATGTCTGAAAATTTTTAAGAGAGCTTTGATGATGATGAGAGATAGAAGACTGAGCAACAATCTATACATAATGGATGGTTGATAGTACAGAGGTGCTAACAGTAGCACAAGAGGAGTAGATTTTATATCGACTGTGGCGCTATCGAATGGATCATATGAGTGACCGTGGGCTCACTGAACTTAGCAGAAGAGATATGATCCCAGCCCTGAAGAAGGAGGGCATAGATTTGTATGAGCCGTGTATCTTTGGCAAATAGCATAGGATAAAGTTTGCCAGAAGTATCAAGTGCAGTGAAGGAGTGCTGGATTTAGTGCACTCGAATGTGTGGGGACCAACTCCAGTATCAACTAGAGATGGGGCAAGGTATTTTATCACTTTCATTGATGATTTCTCAAGGAACATGTGGGTTTATCTGATTAGAGAAAAATCAAAAGTGTTTGCCTCGTTCAGAGCCTGGAGAGATGAAGTAGAGAAGGAGTCAGAAAGATAGGTGAAGTATCTGAGGTCAGATAATGGAGGAGAGTATACTAGCCTGGAGTTTAGGAGGTACTGTGAGAAAAATGGCATCAAACACCATTACATAGTGAAGATGACTCCCCAGTAGAATGGTGTCACAGAGAGAATGAACCAGACATTGATTGAGAAGGCATGGAGTTTGAGGCTGTAGACATCACTTCCAAAATCTTTTTGGGGTGATTTCTTAACTTTTTCTTATTTTCTTATGAATAGGTCCCCACATCGTAAACTGAACGGATGCATTCTAGAGGAGGTCTAGAGTGGTAAGAAGGTGGAGCTTGGCAATTTGAAGATCTTCGATTAGTTGGCTTATGCACATGTGGAGGCAACTGAGTGGAGCAAATTAGATCTAAAATCTCAATGAAGGAAATTCTGATTTCCCAGTCCAGGTTCGTTCAGATCTGATCAGATCAAGAGATATATTTCAAAATTTTTTTTCTTGATTTCAATCAGATCTTGATATGTTTTAGATCTGATTCTTATTATTTTAATAAAATAAAATTATAAGATAAATTAAATCAAATTTAATTTACCTGATCTGGGTAATCCTATTACCCTGTTGATGATCCTATTTACAGCGGAAGGTTCTGGATCTTAGCTACGCAAGCACCTGGCCTCTACCGATATCCACTTAGGTTGGATCTGGAGATCCTCTTCTTCTCTATCATGCCTCCAAAAATTAGATCTGGATCTGATCTGGAGGATCTTCAAAACTCTTTTTGAAGATGAGCAGTCGTCCTTTGCAGCAGCGCAGCCTTCTTACTTTTGATCGCCTTTCTTTGATCTGAATCGCACCAACCAAGGTCCAAAACTCCTTTTGGACGTGGAGAGCAAGGGGAGAAGGTGGTTTGGCATGGAGAGGGAGGGGAGAGGCAGCCTTGGGGCATGGGGAAACTATGATCTCATCATATATATAAACTGAGTTGGATACAGGGTCTTATTTATAGACTAGCTATGATCCAACTCCTCTTCTTCCCAACCAATCACAACCCTTTGTGAAATCAGATCTAAATCTGATTGGTGGGAATAGAGTCCCCTGGATTCCTCCTTAGAGGGCGCCTAAGACCAGTCAAAGTTGGTTCTTAGAAGAACTCTAATTGGAATCCAAAAAGGAGATGGAGTCCTTGTCCAACAAGGACTCCTAGGCGCCTCCAACTTGGGCTCACGCCACCCTTGGCGTGCGCCCTCCTCCTTGCCAGGTTCTGGTAGGGGGACAGGCCCCCACCAGCTCTCCAATAGGTGCATGACATGTGGTCAAAAGTCAAAGGGTCAATGGTCAATGTTTGACCAGTCAAAGGTAGACTTTTGACCAAAGTCAAAGAACAAGAAATGGCAGGTGACCAAAAATGGCAGGTAATGTCTTATAAAATAAGACAACCTTTTCTAACTTGGACAACCTCCAGTCAGACCATATGAAGGCCTCTGATTGAGCACAAACTCCTTTGGCTCAGACAGGACAACTTATTTATGATAGCAAAAGAAGAACGTTAGGTTCAATCGAGTGCTAGCACGATTTCCTTGAACCTAATTGAATCTCATTCAGATCAATTGAACTAGATCAGTTCAATTGATGATCACCAGATTCAAACCCTTGTTTGTGTGACCCAGTTAGGTTCAGTTCTGTATGGTAATGGGATATGTCATGATCTCTATCATCGACATCATCGAAACTCCTTTCGATGGATCAGAACTCTTCTGATTCGAACAGCTAGAATGATCGATCATCTAAATCATTCTAATTGCTCCCAAAATCCACCAGTGACACCTAGCAGTATATGGTGGCAACCCATCAGAGCTGAATGCGAACCTCTTGGTGCAGCTACCTGTGTGATTAAGTTCTTCTATCTTGAGCCCCGATCAGATTAGGGTTAAGGTGAACTCGTCAAACCCTAGTCTCTGTCATATGATGTAATCATTCGATTCGAGTCCAATGTGAAAATCTAAATAGAAACTCTTTCTATTATTTCACTCTGCCATGGCCATGGGCTTCTGGACTTGATTCTCATGATTCATCATAGGGCTGCTCCTCTACCACCGAGGTAGATAGATTCCATCTTGATGCAATCCAGTTCCTACAATGAACATGTCTATAGCCAACATACACCTCAGGGTTCCATATGGCTAGGAGACCGAGTAATGGTGTAGTCAAACTATAACACCCTCAAGGTGAACTATCGATGCACCTCAGGTCAAAGAACCAGACACACTACTGCAGCATCGAGTCAGTCATTGACGAGAAGGTAGACTCCTAATGACTACTCGAGGTGGTCACGCTCAGTGCCCTCATTCTCTAACGAGTATCTGTACTCTTGCTCCGGTGTCTCCACACCGTAGACTTAAGACTCATCTACTAAAGAGAAGCGATTGTACACCAACCTTCCAGATCAATCACCATCCTCGTGATGATCCTATGGTCGGGAGCAATTTATGAGTTAACAATGATTATTCATGTCTTAAATTTTCAACTCTTGAAAATATGAATTATCATTATCATTAACTCAAAGGATGTATCACAGACACTAAATACACATATGTGATAGAAAATAACCCATTTATTGCTTTTAGTCAAAATTATAATTTTGCCCCTAGAAGTGTATTACAAGTGTCAGCCAATTCTGGCTTCTAGGGCACATATATCTAACACTCAAAAGATGACACTCATAAAATTTTCACAAGGAGTTAAGAGGTATCTGCTATGGTACTCTCAGGCACCGAAGTTAGTGATCAGTAGGGATATTATCTTTGATGAGAAGAGCATCTTGAGAAGGTTTAGGATAGATGGAATTAGGAAGACAAAGGTGAACAGTAGTGGCCAGTCTGAGATTGAATGACATGTAGTCCGAATCCATGTATAGGAGTATTTCTATTGAGGTGGAGCTGGATAGGAGAAAAGATAGATGGAAGATTGGCACGAAGTGCCAGTAGTTCAGATGGATGTGCAGGATCAGCTACAGACATCAGATAGAAATATGCCAATAGAAGTGGCTTTGCACAAACCCCAGCATACTATCAGAAGATCAGTTAGATATGGCATTGATGAGGTTATCTCCTATACACTCATCACTACTAATGAAAATCCAAAAAGTTATGTAAAGGCTATAGAGAGTGAGGATCATGATTCATGGATGCAGGCCATGATGGAGGAGATGGAATCACTTGAAAAGAATCATACATGATAGCTTCCAGATGATGCTCGACCTATTGGTTCAAAGTGCATGTTCACAAAGAAAGAGGCACCTTCAGAATAAGGTGGAGTCAGATTCAAAGCAAGATTGGTAGCAAAGGGATACTCACGAAGGAATAAAATTGACTATGCAAAAATTTTTTCTCCTATGGTACATCATACATCTATTTGAGTTTTGCTATCACTGGTGGCACCATACAAGATGGAGTTGGAATAGATGGATGTAAAGACGGCCTTCCTTCATGGCACATTGGAGGAAAAGATTTACATGAAGCAGCCAGATGGTTTCATGGAGACTGGACAGGAAGAAAAGGTGTGTTTACTCAGAAGATCTTTGTATGGCTTGAAACAGTCCCCTCATCTGTGGTATCGAAGATTTGATAGTTTTATTTTGAGCTTGGGTTTCAGTAGATGTGAACATGATTGCTATATTTACATCAAGGATGTAGATGAGGAGGATGCTCTATACCTGCTATTATATGTAGATGATATGCTTATAGCTAGTAGAAGCATGGATGTTGTGAAAAGGTTGAAAAGGACATTATCATTTGAGTTTGAGATGAAGCATCTGGATCCAGTTGAGAAAATTTTTTGAATAAATATTTGCAGAGATAGGTGTGAAGGAGTGCATTTGTCACAAGGAAGATATGTCCAGAAAGTTCTAGAGAGGTTTGGAATGAAGAAGACCAAACTTGCAGATATGCCATTACCGAGCCATATATCTCTCTCCAAGCTACTGATAGGAATGCGATGTTGTCGTTAAGACACCGTGTTTATCAGTTTAATCCGACTTCTTAAAATCATTGAAAATGCATAGATAGCAGTGAGTCGGGTCGAATCCATAGGGAAGATAGTATTTTAGATTTGAAATCTTTGATTTTTTGAGAAGAAAAAGAAAATGATTTGAATTTTAGAATAAAAACTGAAGTCGAAAGATTGAAAATAAAAATTAAAAGATGCAAAAATTTAAACTTGATACTAAGATCTACTAATTAGATCTTAGCATCTACTTATAATAAAATAAAAAAAATAATAATTAAAGTGCAGAAATTAAATTGCAATAAAAATAAAAAGCAAGAAATTAAAATGCAAAAATAAAATTTTTATTAATTAAAATTTTAGAATTTAAATACATAAAATTTAAAAAAAATAAAATAGCCTGATCTCTGATCTTGGATCGGCATTGGCAGAAAGATGGTGTAGAAGCTCGGCTCTTCTTCTCGGCACCCGTTGCTTCGAAGCAGCCTTTAACCCATAGCCTGGCTTCGCCCTGTACCAAAGCTTCACCTTGATCGGAGATGTTGATTTTTGGAGGCCTGGGGTCCTTTTTATAGAGCTAGGAGGGCTGGATATTTTTTTCTAAAGGCAATGTGGGACTAATGGCCTTTGTAATCATCAAAATATAAAAGAATTTGATAAAATTTGAATTCAAAATAGCTCTGATATGATCTCTGATAAATCTGATAAAATCCAGCCATTCAATAGGAATCCAACGGTCCAAAAATCATCAAAATCGGATGCAGATCAGCTCAGATCGGGTCGGATTAAATTCTGGCCGTTGGATCGCGCTTGATGGAGGAAATCTGGCCGCAAATCATGCGCCTGAGAGTTTGATCACCGTCGGGAGCTTTCTGGACCATCGGATCATCGCCTGGATCGAGCGCTGCCATCCGATGGTGATCCGCGTGATGTCTGTAGCTGAATAAAATTCGGAAGCAACCACAGCCGTCCGATCCTGACCGCAAACAACCACATCCGTCCGATCGCGCAATCACTGTTCCCATGGACCGCGTGGACCGGCCGCACCGCACACCGCAACCAATCAGCGCCTCTGTTGCCGAGCGAAAAGACTAAATTACCCTTGTGAGCCGCGATAAATTTCTGTAGACCCTTTAGGGGTCTAGGTCCACCACGTGGCAAGCTCTGATTCGCCGGATTTTGCTGAGCTGGCGGTCCACGCCTGGATCGTGGACCGGCTGATGGCTTCAATGGCTGAGTCGGCTTTGATGGCTTGGCTTGGCTTGGTGGCTCGGCTTGCGGAGCCGGCTGAGCCATTTTCTTTTTTATTTAATTTTTATTTATTTTATATTTTTAAAAATTCATATCTTTTCCATTTTAGCTCCGTTTTACTTGAAATTTATTTCGTTGTGATCAAAAAAATGAGCTCTTTCTATTGATAATAAAATTTTATTTTTTAATTTTTATTATTTTTATTATTTTTTAATTAATTTTTTAATTAATAAAAATATGAATTTTTTAAAAATTATATATAAATTGATTAATAATTCTTAAAAATTAATATAAATTAATTAATAAATTAATACTTTTATTGATGAATTTATGATGCTTATCACACCCCCCAACTTAAGCTTTGCTCGTCCTCGAGTAAAGAAAGAATTTAGTTTTAAATACCTTTTAACTTTAGAGTTTCGAATTTTACCTAAGCAATTTTCAAAATGGCCATTGATATTCAGTAGAGCTTAAATGAGATATATCATTGGGGTATTAATACTTATCAATAGAAAAATTAAGTAAAGAACATTAAATTTTTCAGAACTTTTTCTAAATTATCCTACCTTTATCTCTGATTTGTCTAATTTCATATAGGCAGGTGTATTGCTACTTCCATCCTTCATTTATTAATTTTTATTTTTACATTGCCCACTTTTTGATGCGAATATCATTGCTTACTTAGGCAACGGGACCCGGTTACTTGGTGGGAAACCAATTTTTTTTTTTTTTTTTTTTTTTTTAACGTTGTACCACTATTGAGTGTCTTAACTCCTTAAGCTTTCTATTTGATCCATGTAGCGAGTCTTGGGCCAATGACTCCCAAACCAGTTGGCTTTAGGGCACTAGGTATAGAATACCCCTCGGGCTTACTAGCTCGAATCAAATAGGCTACGAGTTAAGACTAGCTTTACAACGAGCTTCTTTGCCCTTCCCACCTTTTGACGCGAAACTCAATGCTTGCTTAGGCAAAGAGGCCCGGTTACTCAGTGAGAAGTACTTGGAAAACTATTTTATTAAAATAAATTTTTATATGAAGAAACGTATAGTTACCCTACACAAGCCTATAAAAAGTAGACTTTTCTTTGATGCTAGTAGAAATAATTAGAAATGCTCCAAGAAAAAATTTTTTATGTTCTAGACTTAACTCTTTATTGAATTTTCTTAATACTTGATTCCTCAATATCTCACAGATTCTCTGATCTGTGTATCAATTTTCTTTTAAAAATGCTTAGTTTAATTCGATTCTTAAGCATAATCAAGTATCTAAATACTAAATACTAACTTTTTCGAGGACTTAAAATTTTAAAAATTTTTATTTTTCTCTCCCCCCAACTTAATCGACATTGTCCTCAATGGAGAAGAAAAAATAAAGGATGTAATAAAGAACATGGAAGAATACACCTAACTCAGTATATTTTTTTTTGGTCCAGCACATGCCTTTGAAAATTTGAGCTCTTCCCTCCAACTTATTCAAATTATCCTAAAAAAAAATAAACTAAAAAGATAAATTAGATAAAAACTAAATATTGGGTTGCCTCCCAACAAGCGCTAAGTTTACCGTCTTCAGCCAGACACAATGTAGCTCACTATCCTGTGTCGAATATTGGATTGACAAATTCCAATGGTTTTGGATTGCCAATCTCAGAAAGTTGATTTATAATCCCATTATTGATATAATTCTTTGTTAATTTTAGGGATATAATTTATGATTCCATTCTCAGACCCATGTTTATTAAGAATTTCTCCTATTTGTTTCTTCTAAAATGCTCATGAATGGAGTTTTAGGAGTTAAGTTTGATTCAATGGGTGCTGGAATGGTGACTAAAGGCGGTTTTAATTCTGGAGGTAAATTAATGTGATCCTGCTTAAACAACTCCATTGACATTTCATTACATGCCTTTTGATTTTTATAAGAAGAACCAGCTTCTAGGGTTGAAGGGAATAGGACATTAGGTTTATAAGTCTCGGGTAAATCATCTATTCTCTTTTTTCCTTATTTCTATCTCATTTAAACTGGAACTAGCATCAGTACTAATTCCTGGCTTGGGTTCTTCTATGTGGTTAGTCTCAGTACTAACCAGTTTCTCTAAATTTTTATTTTGGCTAGCATCAGTACTAGCCTCTCTCACCTGGTCTTGGTATGGGTCCATAAGAATCCTATAGCTTTTAAGTTCAGGAATTACTTTGGTATTCTCAAATTGGAGATTCTTAGATGAAACATTAAGATTGATAATTTAATCCAGGTGGTTGGTGGTCATTAGGTGGGTTGTTTGAAATTGGTAGGTTCGGTAGTTGATCTAGTTCTCTCCTCATGTTAGACTCAACTAATTATCCTATTTGAGCTTCTAGTCTGGCGATAGATTGCTGTTGAGTTAGAATTAATTGTTGAAGTTGGTTAAATCTATCATCAGCTAGATTGGTCTGTTGAGGAGGTGGGTATGAAGGGCTGATTATAATATGATGGCTGGTTAAACTGACTAGGCTGACCATTATT
The DNA here is from genome assembly GCA_006176705.1 of Cocos nucifera. NCBI lineage: Eukaryota > Viridiplantae > Streptophyta > Magnoliopsida > Arecales > Arecaceae > Cocos > Cocos nucifera. The sequence goes on along the minus strand of QRFJ01004975.1, from coordinate 93,677 downwards.
ATAGGCATAATTTTGTATTGGGGCCTAATTTTGATGTTTGCTCAAGTGAAATTTGGGTCTGAGCCTGAGTCTGTTGGGATGTCCAAGAAAAATTAAAGTTACTCCAATCTGAATTATATGAATTTGAAAATGGGTCATTAATCAATTTGGAGTATCCTTGAGTAGCTTGAACTTGTTCTTGGATAAAATATGGAAACTGTGCAGTCATAGGACATTCACTTACATGATGGGTTGGGACTAGCACAGATTGAATAATTCTCCTGATAATTAGAAGATGATGTGAATTGTGCAGGAGATTGTTGACCTAGGGTTAGGAGTTGATCTATTTTCTGAGCAAGAAGGTCAACTTTATCTAATTTTTGGACTATTAGGTTCAGATTAGCCATTTGATTATTATGTTTAATGTGAATCAACCATTCAATTAAGTTCAACTAAATCAGGAAAAAGTAATTTCCTACCATGCATGTATTAGTGCAACCCTAATGTATTGGTTCAAATAAAAATTTTAGAATTTTTTTATATTATTTTATTATTATTTTATTATATTAAAAATTAATTATTTTATTTATTAATTTAATTTAATTATTTTTTTAATATTTTTTTAGTTAGTTTAAATTTAATTTTTATTTTATTTTATTTTATTTTTTTAGAGGAGAAAGAAAAAAGAAAGAAAGAGTTCTAAAGAAGAGGTCCTAAGGAGTCCTAGAACTAAGAAGAAGAGAGAAGAATTAAGGTTTAATTAGGTTTGATGTTGGTTAGCAATCAAGTTGGTCAATCAATCCTGACTAAGGGTTATCCTAGATCTAGACAGCTCCTAACTGCCAAGGTCACCTTCAAGCCCTCCAAGTGTAGGATTAGCCAATCAACTAGCCAGGTAAGTGTAAGGTCGGTGGGAGTCCCCCCGTTGCTTGCCTTAGACACCAATTGTGCTTGGCCAGGTAAGCGAACGGAACCAATTAGAAACCACCTTCCTTCGGGCCCAGTCGTCCCTGAACCACTTTCCTAGACACCAGTCAAATTGACTTATCCTAACCCGGTTCAACTCTTAGGATTCCTTGTCCTATTGAGCTCGAGTTCCTAGGGTTGATGTCTAATTGATTTTAAAATTAAAGGCTTAGGTCAATGCAGGATGCTGGTTGGTTGTTTGTGGGCTAAGGAAGGGTGATCAAATCCCCACCTTATCTTGTTTAATTGGGTTGTGCCCTTAATTTGATTTAATATGAATATGCACAAAAAAAAAAAAATTCAATCAAAGGGTTTTATGCAATTTAAACTAGATGCATGCAACTAATTGAATTCTGAAAGGCTTACCTTGCTTCCAGCAATCACCAAAAAAAATAAAAATAAAAAAAAATAAAAATAAAACTAATATGATGCATGCTCTAAACAGTTAGGATTTCTAATCTTATCATGAGGCTTTTAATTAGGTTTAAATGAATATTTTTTTAAATTAATTTAAAAATAAAATAAATAAATAAATAAATAAAAAGGAAAAGAGGACTAGGGTTAGGATTGATCTCACCAAGCAAAACTTCTGATTCTTTTTGTTCTTTTCTCTTTTTCTACAAAATAAATAAAAAAAATTAGTAAGCAATATTTATAAAAAAAAATTTTATTTATAATTTATTTATAAAAAATCAAAGAAGATCAAAAATTTAATAGCATCTATTGCCTTCCCCGGCAACGGCGCCAAAAACTTGATAGGAACGCGATGTTGTCGTTAAGACACCGTGTTTATCAGTTTAATCCGACTTCTTAAAATCATTGAAAATGCATAGATAGCAGTGAGTCGGGTCGAATCCACAGGGAAGGTAGTATTTTTAGATTTGAAATCTTTGATTTTTTGAAAAGAAAAAAGAAAAGATTTGAGTTTTAGAATCAAAAGTGAAGTCGGAAAATTAAAATAAAAATTAAAAGGATGCAGAAATTTAAACTTGGTACTAAGATCTACTAGTTAGATCTTAGCATCTACTTGCAATAAAATAAAAAAATAATAATTAAAGTGCAGAAATTAAATTACAATAAAAATAAAAAGTAAGAAATTAAAATGCAAAAATAAAATTTTTATTAATTAAAATTTTAGAATTTAAATACATAAAATTTAAAAAAATAAAATAAAATAGCCTGATCTCTGATCTTGGATCGGCATTGGCAGAAAGATGGTGTAGAAGCTCGGCTCTTCTTCTCGGCACCCGTTGCTTCGAAGCAGCCTTTAACCCATAGCCTGGCTTCGCCCTGTACCAAAGCTTCACCTTGATCGGAGATGTTGATTTTCTGGAGGCCTGGGGTCCTTTTTATAGAGCTAGGAGGGCTGGATATTTTTTTCTAAAGGCAATATGGGACTAATGGCCTTTGTAATCATCAAAATATAAAAGAATTTGGATAAAATTTGAATTCAAAATAGCTCTGATATGATCTCTGATAAATCTGATAAAATCCAGCCATTCAATAGGAATCCAACGGTCCAAAAATCATCAAAATCGGATGCAGATCAAGCTCAGATCGGGTCGGATTAAATTCTGGCCGTTGGATCGCGCTTGATGGAGGAAATCTGGCCGCAAATCATGCGCCTGAGAGTTTGATCACCGTCGGGAGCTTTCTGGACCATCGGATCATCGCCTGGATCGAGCGCTGCCATCCGATGGTGATCCGCGTGATGTCTGTAGCTGAATAAAATCTGGAAGCAACCACAGCCGTCCGATCCTGACCGCAAACAACCACATCCGTCCGATCGCGCAATCACTGTTCCCATGGACCGCGTGGACCGGCCGCACCGCACACCGCAACCAATCAGCACCTCTGTTGTCGAGCGAAAAGACTAAATTACCCTTGTGAGCCGCGATAAATTTCTGTAGACCCTTTAGGGGTCTAGGTCCACCACGTGGCAAGCTCTGATTCGCCGGATTTTGCTGAGCTGGCGGTCCACGCCTGGATCGTGGACCGGCTGATGGCTTCAACGGCTGAGTCGGCTTTGATGGCTTGGCTTGGTGGCTCGGCTTGCGGAGCCGGCTGAGCCATTTTTTTTTTTATTTAATTTTTATTTATTTTATATCTTTAAAAATTCATATCTTTTTCATTTTAGCTCCATTTTACTTGAAATTTATTTCGTTGTGATCAGAAAAATGAGCTCTTTCCATTGATAATAAAATTTTATTTTTTAATTTTTATTATTTTTATTATTTTTTAATTAATTTTTTAATTAATAAAAATATGAATTTTTCAAAAATTATATATAAATTGATTAATAATTTTTAAAATTAATATAAATTAATTAATAAATTAATACTTTTATTGGTGAATTTATGATGCTTATCAGTTACCAAGCCTTCAGTTAAAAGAGGAGAGAGAATACATGGAAAGAGTTCTTTATGTGAATGCTATAGGCAGTGTGATGTACACTATAGTGTATTGTAGATCAGATATAGCACATGCAGTGAGCACAATTAGTAGATACATAGCTAATCTTGGGAAGGAATACTGGAAAGCATTGAAATTGATATTGCAATATCTGCATGGAATAAGGGATTATGGTTTGGTGTTTGGTGGACAGCTTGGAGAATTTAAAGATGTTGGTTCGAGTCCTCTCGAAGAGTTTGTAGATGCAAATTATGCAGGAGATATTGATGCAAGGAGGTTTACTACTAGATACCTCTTCTACATGTATGGTAGACCTATGTCTTGGAGATCAATCCTTCAGCCAATTACAGTCTTGTCTACCATAGAGGCTGAGTATATTGAAAAAATGAAGGCTGCAAAGAAAATCCTTTGGCTTTGGAGGCTGATTATTGAGTTGGGGGTTGAGCAGAGCAAGGTTATATTATTCAGTGATAGTTAGAGTGCTCTACTGTTGGCATAGAATCCAGTCTATCATGCACGGACAAAGCATATAGACGTAAGGTACCATAGGATCAGAGAGCTAGTGGAGGAAGGTGAAGTGGAACTGATGAAGGTCCATACCAAGAAAAATCAGTTTGATGCACTCACGAAGGTACTCCCTAGAGATAGCTTTTAGATTTGTGTGGCAAGATGGGTTTGCTGAGAAGAGATGAGTTCATAAGGACTTGGAAGCACTAACGTGGAGAATGTGAGCTCAAAAGTGGTACTCCCAAGTCTTGAAAATATGAGAAGATAGGTCATGAAAAGATGGAAGCAAGTTGGAAGAGAAATCAGCTTAGGTAGAAAGATTTAGAAACTGAGCTAGCTCACCCTGAGACTAAGCCAGCTAAGTTGAAAACTAGACCAGCTCAGTCCAAGATTGGGTTGGCTATGTCTTAGAGAAAAATTCAGATAGAAAGCAGCATTTTTGGATTGTTGGCATGATATACAACTGGTCCACTCAGTCTCAGACTGAGCCGACCCAGTCGTAGGTTAGCTGGCCCAGTCTGAAACTAGGCTGACTCAGTTTTTGTAGGTTTATTTTGTGTTCATGGGTTGTTTGGATTTCGAAAAGTTTTTCTATGAGCTTGGAGCTTAATCATTTTGTAAAGTATAAATACTAGAAATAGGTCAAGATTGTACATGATTCTAAATTCATTGAATAAAGCTCTTTTCTTCTGGAAAACTCTTGTGCTCTCTTTCTCTCTTTTCTCTTGAATCCATTATTTTGCTTCCACGTTGATCTTAGGAGATTGTTCCTTGTTGCTTGGCTAATCACCAATGGCCACACCAGTCCGAGAGAGGATAGTTTATCCCCATAAATAGGATCTCCATCCCGAACTTAAATACCAAAGTATCCATCTAGCTAACATGGTATTCTACCAAATCTCCTTACTGGTGCCTCTTTAATGGGCTTCAGGTTTGATCTAATCAAATCTGATTCTATAGGTTTTCTAGATTATGTTGATTCTTTGTACCTGTTGAACTTCCTCAAGTTCAACTTTTTAGGTATCAATTCCTTCTCTAAGGAACTTTTTTCCAAAAGGAATGCTCTACTACTAAGAACAACTTTTGTTCTTTAGCATGATAGAAGTAACCCCTAGTTTTTTGGTGTTCTATATAAACATAGACCTATGGAACCGAGGTCCAAGTTTATTTGGGTGCACAGGTTTGATGTAGGCTGGACTATCCCAAACTCCAAGGTGAGAGAGTCTAGATCTATATGTGGTCCATATCTCATATGGAGTCTTTGTAATAGATTTACTCAAAATATTTTTTAGAGTAAAATAAGTAGTCACAAGAGAAAAATCCTAAAATAGGTAGATTAATAAACACCATCATGGATCGAACCATGTTTAATAAAGTTTGTTTTCTCTTTTTCGATACACCATTATAAAATGATGTCCCAAGAGGAGTCCATTGAGAGAGAATCTCATTTTCTTTTAGATATGTTAAAAACTCACTGGATAAATATTCGTCTCCTTGATCTAATCAAAGAGTTCTAATATATCTTTTAGTTTGTTTTTTCATTTTGTTATAGAATCATTTAAACATTTCAAATGATTTTAGCTAGATGCACCCATACTTAGATAGGTCATCTATAAGCATAATGAAACATTGATATCCTTCTCTAGCATTTGAGTTCATAAGTCCACATACATTACTATGTATGAGACTTACAACTTCACCAGCTCTTTCACCTTTTCTAGTAAAAGATGACTTTGTTATCTTCATAATAAGATAAGACTCATAGGTCGGCAATGATTTACAATCATTGATATTAAGATTTTCTCTTAGGCTAACCTATTTATCCTATTCTTGTTGACATGACCAAGCCTACAATGCCAAAAGTAGGTATCATTGACATTATCTTACTTAGGTGTTTATTAGATGTGTACATTATAATTAACAGGTTGTGATAAAATGTATATGCTAATTTTATTGTCCACGCACTATTACAATATCATTCATAATGATATCATAATATTTTTTTTTATTGATAAATGATAACCATCTCTAGCCAAAAGGTCAATAGAGATCACATCTATCATAAATGATGGACAATAGTGACAATCACTTAAAATGATAACTTTTGAAAATAAACTCGATAATTGCTAAAGCTAGAATTGGAATAAAACTTCTGTCCCTAATGTTCAAAAATTTCTCACCATTTTTAAACATTCCATTTACCTAAAGTCCTTGCAATGAATTGCATAACACTACTGGTATCTAATACCTAGGTAGTAGAATTATATATAGAAAAATTATAAGATGTTATAATATAACATCCTTGATGAGCAACTCTTTACGCCTTTCTCTTATTTAGCCTGTCAGGGTCATGGGAAGCAAGATATTCATGATAATACTTCTTCTTATGACCTTGCTTCTAATAGTAGAAGCACTTTGCCTGATTTGGGTTGATCTTGGATATTTTATTTTGACTAAACATACAAGCCCCAACACGAACCCCTTCATGCTGCTGAACCAAATTCAACTTCCAATACTGATTATCGAAGTTGGATCCCATAAGTACATCACTATCTGATAGTGATCGGAGCAATTAGGGTTTAGCCTTATTCTGAAAGAAAAGAGAACAATGACTTGATGTATATGAATTATTTTAAGCCTAGAGACTTGAACTTTAGTCTAAAGGTTCTTCCACTATTTTGTACGAATTGGTAGCCTCTACTTTCAATTCAAAAAATTACTTTAATTTTCTAGTAGGTACTAGAATCCACATGGACTGCATATGGGCCAGAGGAAAGCTCTGGCTAACCCATGTACACCTATGGATAGGTTCTTAACCAATTATATTTTTAAATAATTTTTACTAATTTAGTTTTTTCCTAATCTTCTCTTTAGCAGGTGTGAGGCATCTCTACTGAAAGTCCCAGTTAGGTCCAACCATTAACATGATAGAGTTCAGTGCATCAAACAAATGATGATCAGGCCTAAAGAAAGCTTTGGCTAACTTGATCACCATTCAGATAGTGCTACCTAATAATCATATGATGAATGATAAGTCCAATATCTCAATGAACACCAGACATAAGGCACCTCGAATATCCATATAGATTATTGGACCCATTATCAAACACCTTAATGAAAGGCTATGACTCAGTTATCTTCATAACTTTAGTATTTTAAGGATCTAATAATTTAGTGAATTTATATTAACCTATGATTTAAGAATAGTGATTAGACATGGACCAAATTGCTCCCATTGACTTCACCAAGTGAAATCCTGCCACTGACTTTTCAAGTCATTGATAAGGACTAGGATCATTTACAGTCCATGGGCACTTAGATCAGTCTCACTAAATTAAAATCAGTCTCACTGATTTTCTATGTGATATGGGTTAGTATGAATTAACAAGCAATCTAATCAAAAGCTGACTAACCACATTAGCTAGGTAAGTAAAATTAGTAGGAGGGTCTACCAAGCCTTGTCTTAGAAATCATAAAAAATGGCCAGGTAAGCAGGCTGCTAATTAAAAACCACCGATAAGAAAATAACAAATTTATCTTAGACACCAATTGATTTATCAATTTTAATTTGGTCTACCTAAAGACTCGAGCTCAACCCTTGAGTCACAATCAGGTCCATCTACTGGATGTATGGACTTTGATCAACTACAAATATTGAATTGATCTATAGAAAAGAAATGACCTAATCCTAATTAACTATTAATTAGGTTTGATCAGTTTCTTAACTTAGTCCATATTTAATCTTGTTGGTGCATCACCATGGTATCACCTAGCTCTAATATCATATTGTGGAAACCCCTGATCTTCAGCATGGATCTGAGAAGACCTTTGACATTCTCTAAGGGCAGCAAACCATCGATCCACAAATTTAGATCTGTGATGGGACACCTCCCTCCTTAGACTTGAGGAAGGCATCCTCCTTGGGGCGACAACTCTAGAGAGAAGAGAGAAGAGAGATTGAGGGAGATAAGATCTGTATTCCAATCCATGTTCTCAAACACTAATACATCCTATGTATTAATATATAAATATTAGGCCCAACCAAAAACTATCCTAACTAATCCAATATATGAAAGCACTCATTGAGCCTATGTACACCCATGTCTCCCATGCTCTCATCTCCAGAATTTAAACCTGACCCATACATGTGTTAGCTGTCTTAAGATCTTATTGGATCAGGTCTAAAGAGTCCAAATAGAAAGTTCTATTCAGTTCTAATCGTCACCATCGAGTTGGCTCTATCAGGAGCTAAGCTGGCTTGACTATGTAACACCCAAATTCTATCTTCTATCTGTTTGAGATAGTTGGCTCGATTGCATCTCGAGTCGGCTCGATCTCTGCTCGAGCCGACTTGATCGTGTATCCAAGTCAACCTGCCTATATGTTAGCCTATTGTCTTGGTTGATTCTTCTCCTAGCTTTAGTTCTTTGCTCCACCTTATGTTTTAGATCTTCGAAGCACCTACCAAGCTTTTTAAGGTCCTCACACTTGAACCTTGAGTTCGTGCAGGGCTACATGCTGCCTTCATCCTAGGACAACTCCTATCCTAGTCCTAGGATTCACACCCATCCTAGACTTCCAGAGCCAACACTCTGACTCCTCCTGTAGCCTTTCAAGACTTGTGAGCACCATAAATCCTAACAATCTCTATCTCGGTGCCCCAAGCCTTGGCAAACCTTAGCAATACTCTCCTGCATGATCTCATTATCGTTGCACACCTTGATAGCCTCTTATGCAAACATCGCTTTTGCTAATTCTCTTCAGTAGTTGTGCATCCTTGGAGAACTTTGGGATGATCGCCTTCACCGTTGAAGATCTTGGCTTGCACCTATGCACCATCTTAAAAATTATAGGAATCCTTCTACTTGGCAGTTGCATCAATTATCTTGGACTTTTCTTGAGATCCCATAGCATTCCTATTCATGAGGAGAAGATGTTCAGATCCTATCCGAGTGGATACCAGTAAAGGCCAGGCGCGTGCATGGCTCCTTCTAGAACCTCAGGAATCAATAGGATCATTGCAGGATAATTAGATTACCCAATCAGATACTTTAAGTTAAATTTGATTTAATTTTAATTTTAATTTTTTAATATTAGATCACCATGATTAGATCTGAAAACTCTTAGATTTGATCAAATTATTTAGAAATTTTCAAAAAAATCTCTCTCAGATCTGATCAGATATGCACAATCCTACCGTAGAAAATATCATTTTTCTTTCAACTGGTATCAGAGCTGCATTAGCAGTTCTTCAGATCTATCTTAGATCTATTTTTATTTTTATTTATGATTTGATATTAAAAGATTTTAGATATCACATCAGATATAATTAGATCTAAAATTATAAAATTAAAAATTAAATAATTTAAATCAAATATGTATGAGATGCATGACTAGACTAGGTATAGAATAGTTCTATGTGTAGTCTAGTATGATCATGTATTTAATTTGATTAAATATAATTTTAGATTTATTTAATTTTTTTTTGTGTTATAATTATTATAATTAAATCTAAAAATAAAAAATAAATTTTTTAATTTTTTTAATTTATTCATATGAGATATGAAAGATGTATGCTTAAACTAGTCATAGAATAGTTCTATAAGATATCTAGAATAGTTTTAATTTTGATATGATCAAATTTAAAATTTTATTTTTTAAATTTAATATATAATATTTTAGATCTGAAAGTATGCATACTGATGATACATGAGATGTATACAAGACAAGTATTAGTTCGATCTTTTCATATGTGATATATGATCTAACTAGTTTTATAGTAAAAAATTATATTTCTGATTAAGGAGTTCTCCATGGCCGTTTGGTCATAAGAATAAAGTAGGATTTAAAGGCCCTCTCCTTCTATTCAATGGGGTGTTCTTATGGCGTGTAGGGGTGCTGTGCGTTCGTCCTTAATCAAAAATCAGAACTTATTTTTCTGCAAAATTCTAGATCCTAAAATCTTAGAATTTCTATTACATATTTTGTTCATGAACCCAAAACATAATTAAAAATTAAGATTATAAAATTAATTACATCTAAAATTATGAATTTTTAGATCCAAGATATATTCATAAAATTTGGTTCCGACCTGGATAGCTTAATTAGGTCTAGTGGTTGATCAAATTGAATCAAGAGTTGGTTAGGTGGGATCAAAGAAAGCTTAGATTTGGCCAGCCTAATAGGATTAAGTCTGGGTCAAGATTGAATCACATTTAGATGTGACTCGATCAAATCAAGACCTAATTTGGCTCCATGATTCGAGCCTAGATTGTAGGCTAACCCAATTGATTCTGATTCGATAATTTGGTATCTAAGATAAGTTTAATAGATACGATCAATTGATTTTTAATTAGGAGCTACTCGACCTAAATGCGTTCTTGTCGAGTTAATGGCATATTCCTTCCACCGGTCTCACTTACCTAGCCATTTGTGTCGATTTAGTTCTGATTTGAGGTGGCTAACAATTCGAGCCAACCCATGCCACTAGGTTAGTCATAATTGTTATGACTAAGTCAAGTCAAGTTTAAAGAGACCTAAATTAAATCTTTCTAAGAAAATATGAAGTCTAAGGTCTTCCTACCATTGTAGATGTGTGGATTGTGGAGCTGCGATAATTTCTGTAGACCTTTAGGGGTTCTAGGTCACACATGTGGCAAAGCTCTGATTTGCTGGATTTTGGTTGAGCTTGTCGGTCCAAGCTTGGATGTGGACCGACTGATGGTTCAACGGCTGAGTCAGCTTTGATGGCTTGGCTTGGCTTGCGGAGCCCGACTGAGCTATTTTTTTTTTTTATTTTAATTTTTATTTATTTTATTATCTTTAAAAATTCATATTTTTTTTGTTTTAGCTTCTATTTTACTTGAAATTCATTTCGTTATGATTAGAAAAACGAGCTCTTTCCATTGATAATAAATTTTTATTTTTAATATTATTATTATTTTTAATTAATATTTTTTAATTAATCAAATATGAATTTTCAAAAATTATATTAAATTGATTAATAATTTTTAAAATTAATTATAATTAATTAATAATTAATTACTTTTATTGGTGAATTTATGATGCTTATCAGTTACCAAGCCTTAGTTAAAAGAGGAGAGAAGGAATACATGGAAGAGTTTTTTAGTGAATGCTATAGGCAGTTGTGATGTACACTATAGTGTATTGTGATCAGATATAAATGCACGTGAGCACAATTAGTAATCATAACTTAATCTTGGGAAGGAATACTGGAAAGCATTGAAATTGATATTGCAATATCTGCATGGAAATAAGGGATTATGGTTTGGTGTTTGGTGGACAGCTTGGAGAATTTAAAGATGTTGGTTGAGTCTCTCGAAGAGTTTGTAGATGCAATTATGCAGGAGATATTGATGCAAGGAGGTTTACTACTAGATACCTCTTCTACATGTATGGTAGCCTATTGTCTTGGAGATCAATCTTCAGCCAATTCGTCTTGTCTACCAATAGAGGCTGAGTATACTTGAAAAAATGAAGGCTGCAAAGAAAATCCTTTGGCTTTGGAGGCTGATTAATTGAGCTTGGGGGTTGAGCAGAGCAAGGTTATATTATTCAGTGATAGTTAGAGTCTCTACTGTTTGGCATAGAATCCAGTCTATCATGCACGGAACAAGCTATAAGACGTAGGTACATAGGATCAGAGAGCTAGTGGAGGAAGGTGAAGTGGAAACTGATGAAGGTCATACAAAAAAATCAGTTTGATGCACTCAGAAGGTACTCCCTAGAGATATGTCTTTTAGTATTTGTGTGGCAAGATGGGTTTGCTGAGAAGAGATGATTCAATAAGGACTTGGAAGCACTAACGTGGAGAATGTGAGCTCAAAAGTGGTACTCCAAGTCTTGAAATTGAGAAGATAGGTCATGAAAAGTGGAAGCAAGTTGGAAGAGAATCAGCTTAGGTGAAGATTTAGAAAACTGAGCTAGCTCACCCTGAGACTAAGCAGCTAAGTTGAAACTAGACCAGCTCAGTCCAAAGATTGGGTTGGCTATGTCTTAGAAAAAATTCAGATAGAAAGCAGCATTTTTGGATTGTTTGGCATGATATACAACTGGTCCACTCAGTCTCAGACTGAGCGACGACGCCAGTCGGTAGGTTAAGCTGGCCACGAGTCTGAAACTAGGCTGACTCAGTTTTTGTAGGTTTATTTTTTGTTTGTTTCATAAAGGTTTTTGTCTTCGATGAAGTCTTTTATGAGCATGGAGCTTATCATTTTGTAAAGTTATAAATACTGAGATAGGTCAGATTGTACATGATTCTAAATTCATTGAAAATAAGCTCTTTTCTTCTGGAAAATCTTGTGCTCTCTTTCTCTCCTTTTCTCTTTTGAACCATTATTTTGCTTCACGTTGATCTTAGGAGATTGGTTTCCTTGTTTGCTTGGCTAATCAACCAAATGGCCACGACAGTCCGAGAGAGGATAGTTTTATCCCCATAAATAGGATCTCCATCCCGACTTAAATACAAGTATCCATCTAGCTAACATGGTATTCTCGCCAATCTCCCTTACTGGTGCCTTCTTTAAATGGGCTTCAGTTTGATCTAATCAAATTGATTCTATAGGTTTTCTAGATTATGTTGCATAGATGTCTTTGTACCCCTGTTGAAACCTTCTCAAGTTCAAACTTTTTAGGTACAATTCCTTCTCTAAGGAACTTTTTTCAAAAGGAATGCTCTACTACTAAGAACAACTTTTTTGTTTCTTTAGCATGAATAGAAGTAACCCCTGTTTTTTGGTGTTTATATAACATAGACCTATGGAACGAGGTCCAAGTTTATTTGGGTGACACAGGTTTGATGTAGGCTGGACTAATCCAAACTCTCAAGGTGAGAGAGTCTAGATCTCTATGTGGTCCATATCTCATATGGAGTCTTTGTAATAGATTTACTCAAATATTTATTTTTAGAGTAAAATAAGTAGTCACAAGCAAAAGAATCCTAAATAGGTAGTATTAATAACACATATGGATCGAACCATGTTTAATAAAGTTTGTTTTTCTCTTTTTCGATACACCATATAAAATGATGTCCAAGAGGAGTCCAATTGAGAGAGAATCTCATTTTTTTTAGTATGTTAAAACTCACTGGATAAATATTCGTCTCCTTGATCTAATCAAAGAGTTCTAATATATCTTTTAGTTTGTTTTTTTTCATTTTGTTATAGAATCATTTAAACATTTCAAATGATTTTAGCTAGATGCACCATACTTAGTAGGTCATCTATAAGCATATATGAAACATTGATTCCTTCTCTAGCATTTGAGTTCTAAGTCCACATACATTACTATGTATGAGATTACAACTTCACAGCTCTTTCACCTTTTCTAGTAAAGATGACTTTGTTATCTTCATATAAGATAAGACTCATAGGTGGCAAATGATTTACATCATTGATATTAAGATTTTTCTCTTAGGCTACCTATTTTATCCTATTCTTGTTGACATGACAAGCCTACATGCCAAAAGTAGGTATCATTGACCATTATCTTACTTAGGTGTTTATTATGATGTGTACATTATAATTAACAGGTTGTGATAAAATGTATAGCTAATTTTATTGTCCAGCACTATTAATATATCTATTAATGATATCATAATATTTTTTTTTTATTGAATAAATGATAACATCTTAGCAAAGGTCAATAGAGATCACATCTATATAAATGATGGACAATAGTGACAATCATTAAAATGATATTGTTTGAAATATAACTCGATAATTGCTAAAGCTAGAATTGGAATAAAACTTCTGTCCTAATGTCAAAATTTCTCACCATTTTTAAACAATTCCATTTACAAAGTCCTTGCAATGAATTGCATAACATATGGTATCCTAATAACTAGGTAGTAGAATTATATATAGAAAAATTATAAGATGTTATAATATAACATCCTTGATGAGCAACTCTTTTACGCCTTTCTCTTAATTTAGCCTGTCAGGGTCATGGGAAGCAAGATATTCATGATAATACTTCTTCTTATGACTTGCTTCTAATAGTAGAAGACTTTTGCTGATTTGGGTTGATCTTGATAATTTTATTTTGGACTAACATACAAGCCAACACGAACCCTTCATGCTGCTGACAATTCAACTTCCAATACTGATTATCGAAGTTGGATCCCATAAGATACATAACTATCTGATAGTGATCGAGAATTAGGGTTTTAGCTTATCTGAAAGAAAAAGAGAACAATGACTTGATGTATATGAATTATTTTAAGCCTAGAGACTTGAAACTTAGTCTAAAGGTTTCTTCCACTATTTTGTACGAATTGGTAGCCTCTACTTTCAATTCAAAAAAATTACTTTAATTTTCTAGTAGGTACTAGAATCCACATGGACGCATCATGGGCCAGAGGAAAGCTCTGGCTAACCATGTACACTATGGATAGGTTCTTTAACCAATTTATTTTTTAAATAATTTTTAACTAATTTAGTTTTTTCCTAATCTTCTCTTAGCAGGTGTGAGGCATCTCTACTGAAAGTCCAGTTAGGTCCAACCATTAACATGATAGAGTTCAGTGCATCAAAAATGATGATCAGGCTAAGAAAGCTTTGGCTACTTGATCACCAATTCAGATAGTGCTACCATATAATCATATGATGAAATGATAAGTTCCAATATCTAATGAACACAGACATAAGGCACTGAATATCATATAGATTATTGACGGCCATTATCAAACACCTTAATGAAGGTATGACTCAGTTATCTCATAACTTTAGTATTTTAAGGATCTAAATTTAGTGAATTTATATTAACCATGATTTAAGAATAGTGATTAGACATGGACACAAATTGCTCCATTGACTTCACAAGTGAAATCCTGCCACTGACTTTTCAAGTATTGATAAGGACTAGGAATTTACAGTCCATGGGCACTTAGAATCAGTCTCACTAAATTAAAAATCAGTCTCACTGATTTTCTATGTGATATGGGTAGTATGAATTAAAGAATCTAATCAAAAGCTGACTAACCACACTTAGCTAGGTAAGTAAATTAGTAGGAGGGTCTACAAGCTTGTCTTAGAAATCATAAAAAATGGCCAGGTAAGAGGCGCTAATAGACCGCTAGCTACACGTGGTAAAACACGATAAGAAAATAACAAATTTAATCTTGACACCAATTGATTTATATCAATTTTAATTGGTCTACTAAAGACTCGAGCTCAACCTTGAGTCAAATCAAGTCATCTAACTGGATGTATGGACTTTGATCAACTACATATTGAATTGATCTATAGAAAGAAATGACCTAATCCTAATTAACTTTATTAAGGTTTGATCAGTTTCTTAATTAGTCCATATTTAATCTTGTTGTGATCACCATGGTATCACTAGCTCTAATATCATATTGTGGAAACCCTGATCTTCAGCATGGATCTGAGAAGACTTTGACATTCTCTAAGGGCAGCAAACATCGATCCACAAATTTAGATCTGTGATGGGACACCCCTCTAGACTTGAGGAAGGCATCCTCCTTGGGGCGACAACTCTAGAGAGAAGAGAGAAGAGAGATTGAGGGAGAATAAGATCTGTATTCCAATCATGTTCTCAAACCTAATAATCCTATGTATTAATATATAAATATTAGGCCAACCAAAACTATCCTAACTATCCAATATATGAAAGCACTCATTGAGCTATGTACACCCATGTCTCCCATGCTTCATCTCCAGAATTTAACCTGCCATACATGTGTTGCCTTATGGTTGGGTTCAATTAGATTAGGTAAAGTGATTTTCTACCATGCATGTACTAGTGCAACCCTAACGTGTGGTTCAAAAATTTTTTAGAATATTTTTTATATATTTTATTATTTTATTATATTAAAAATTATTTTTTTAAATTATTTTATTTATTAATTTTAATTTAATTTAATTATCATTTTTAATATTTTTTTAGTTAGTTTAATTTAATTTTTATTTTATTTTATTTTTAGAGGAGAAAGGAGAAGAAAGAAAGAAAAGTTCTAAAGAAGAGGTCCTAAGGAGTCCTAGAACTAAAAAGAGAGAGAAGAATTAGGTTTAATTAGGTTTGATGTTGGTTAGCAATCAAGTTGGTCAATCAATCCTGACTAAGGGTTATCCTAGATCTAGATAGCTCCTAACTACCAAGGTCACCTTCAAGCCCTCCAAGTGTAGGATCAATCCAATCAACTGGTCCAGGTAAGTGTAAGGTCAGGTGGGAGTCCCCCGTTGCTTGCCTTAGACATCAATTATGCTTGGCTAAGGTAAGCAAATGGAACCAATTAGAAACCACCTTTCCTTCAAACCCAATCATCTCCTGAACCACTTTCCTAAACACCAGTCAAATTGACTTAAATCATTCAACTCTTAGGATTTCCTTATCCTATTGAGCTCGAGCTTCCTAGGGCTTGATGTCTAATTGATTTTAAAATTAAAGGCTTAGGTCAATGCAGGATGCTGGTTGGTTGTTTGTGGGCCAAGGAAGGGTGATCAAATTCCCCACCTTATCTTGTTTAATTGGGTTGTTTCCTTTAATTTGGTTTAATATAAAAATGCACAAAAAAATTTCAATCAAAGGGTTCTATGCAATTTAAACTACATGCATGCAACTAATTGAATTCTGAAAGGCTTATCTTGCCTGCAGCAATCACCAAAAAAAATAAAACTAATATGATGCATGCTCTATGCAGTTAGAATTTCTAATCTTGTCATGAGATTTTTAATTAGATTTAAGTGGATATATATATTTTTTTAAATTTAATTTAAAAATAAAATAATTAAATAAATAAAAAAGGAAAGAACTAGGGGGAGGATTGATCTCAATAAGCAAAACTAAATGATTTGTTCCTTGCTCTGGTTCTTTTTGTTCTTTAACCTCTTTTTCTATAAAATAAATAAAAAAATTAGCAAGCAATATTTATAAGAAAATAAAAATTTTATTTATAATTTATTTATAAAAAAATCAAAGAGATCAAAAATTTAATGTTCGTGCCTTCCCCGGCAATGGCGCCAAAAACTTGATAGGAACGCGATGTTGTCGTTAAGACACCATGTTTATCAGTTTAATCTGACTTCTTAAAATCAATTAAAAATGCGTAGATAGCAGTGAGTCGGGTCGAATCCATAGGGAAGGTAGTATTTTTAGATTTGAAATCTTTGATTTTTTGAAAAGAAAAAGAAAAAGATTTGAGTTTTGAAATCAAAAGTGAAGTCGGAAAATTAAAATAAAAATTAAAAGATGCAGAAATTTAAACTTGGTACTAAGATCTACTAGTTAGATCTTAGCATCTACTTGCAATAAAATAAAAATAATAATTAAAGTGCAGAAATTAAATTACAATAAAAATAAAAAGTAAGAAATTAAAGTGCAAAAAATAAAATTTTTATTAATTAAAATTTTAGAAATTTAAATACATAGAAATTTAAAAAGAAAAAAATAAAATAAAATAGCCTGATCTCTGATCTTGGATCGGCATTGGCAGAAAGATGGTGTAGAAGCTCGGCTCTTCTTCTCGGCACCCGTTGCTTCGAAGCAGCCTTTAACCCATAGCCTGGCTTCGCCCTGTACCAAAGCTTCACCTTGATCGGAGATGTTGATTTCTGGAGGCCTGGGGTCCTTTTTATAGAGCTAGGAGGGCTGGATATTTTCTTCTAAAGGCAATGTGGGACTAATGGCCTTTGCAATCATCAAAATATAAAAGAATTTGAGTAAAATTTGAATTAAAATAGCTCTGATACATCTCTGATAAATCTGATAAAATCCAGCCATTCAATAGGAATCCAACGGTCCAAAAATCATCAAAATCGGATGCAGATCAGCTCAGATCAGGTCGGATTAAATTCTGGCCGTTGGATCGCGCTTGATGGAGGAAATCTGGCCGCAAATCATGCGCCTGAGAGTTTGATCACCGTCGGGAGCTTTCTGGACCATCGGATCATCGCCTGGATTGAGCGCTGCCATCCGATGGTGATCCGCGTGATGTCTGTAGCTGAATAAAATCCGGAAGCAACCACAGCCGTCCGATCCTGACCGCAAACAACCACATCCGTCCGATCGCGCAATCACTGTTCCCATGGACCGCGTAGACCGGCCGCACCGCACACCGCAACCAATCAGCACCTCTGTTGTCGAGCGAAAAGACTAAATTACCCTTGTGAGCCGCGATAAATTTCTGTAGACCCTTTAAGGGTCTAGGTCCACCACGTGGCAAGCTCTGATTCGCCGGATTTTGCTGAGCTGGCGGTCCACGCCTGGATCGTGGACCGGCTGATGGCTTCAATGGCTGAGTCGGCTTTGATGGCTTGGCTTGGCTTGGTGGCTCGGCTTGCGGAGCCGGCTGAGCCATTTTCTTTTTTTTATTTAATTTTTATTTATTTTATATTTTTAAAAATTCATATCTTTTCCATTTTAGCTCCATTTTACTTGAAATTTATTTCGTTATGATCAAAAAAATGAGCTCTTTCTATTGATAATAAAATTTTATTTTTTAATTTTTATTATTTTTTATTATTTTTTAATTAATTTTTTAATTAATAAAAATATGAATTTTTCAAAAATTATATATAAATTGATTAATAATTTTTAAAAATTAATATAAATTAATTAATAAATTAATACTTTTATTGGTGAATTTATGATGCTTATCAGTTACCAAGCCTTCAGTTAAAAGAGGAGAGAGAATACATGGAAAGAGTTCTTTATGTGAATGCTATAGGCAGTGTGATGTACACTATAGTGTATTGTAGATCAGATATAGCACATGCAGTGAGCACAATTAGTAGATACATAGCTAATCTTGGGAAGGAATACTGGAAAGCATTGAAATTGATATTGCAATATCTGCATGGAATAAGGGATTATGGTTTGGTGTTTGGTGGACAGCTTGGAGAATTTAAAGATGTTGGTTCGAGTCCTCTCGAAGAGTTTGTAGATGCAAATTATGCAGGAGATATTGATGCAAGGAGGTTTACTACTAGATACCTCTTCTACATGTATGGTAGACCTATGTCTTGGAGATCAATCCTTCAGCCAATTACAGTCTTGTCTACCATAGAGGCTGAGTATATTGAAAAAATGAAGGCTGCAAAGAAAATCCTTTGGCTTTGGAGGCTGATTATTGAGTTGGGGGTTGAGCAGAGCAAGGTTATATTATTCAGTGATAGTTAGAGTGCTCTACTGTTGGCATAGAATCCAGTCTATCATGCACGGACAAAGCATATAGACGTAAGGTACCATAGGATCAGAGAGCTAGTGGAGGAAGGTGAAGTGGAACTGATGAAGGTCCATACCAAGAAAAATCAGTTTGATGCACTCACGAAGGTACTCCCTAGAGATAGCTTTTAGATTTGTGTGGCAAGATGGGTTTGCTGAGAAGAGATGAGTTCATAAGGACTTGGAAGCACTAACGTGGAGAATGTGAGCTCAAAAGTGGTACTCCCAAGTCTTGAAAATATGAGAAGATAGGTCATGAAAAGATGGAAGCAAGTTGGAAGAGAAATCAGCTTAGGTAGAAAGATTTAGAAACTGAGCTAGCTCACCCTGAGACTAAGCCAGCTAAGTTGAAAACTAGACCAGCTCAGTCCAAGATTGGGTTGGCTATGTCTTAGAGAAAAATTCAGATAGAAAGCAGCATTTTTGGATTGTTGGCATGATATACAACTGGTCCACTCAGTCTCAGACTGAGCCGACCCAGTCGTAGGTTAGCTGGCCCAGTCTGAAACTAGGCTGACTCAGTTTTTGTAGGTTTATTTTGTGTTCATGGGTTGTTTGGATTTCGAAAAGTTTTTCTATGAGCTTGGAGCTTAATCATTTTGTAAAGTATAAATACTAGAAATAGGTCAAGATTGTACATGATTCTAAATTCATTGAATAAAGCTCTTTTCTTCTGGAAAACTCTTGTGCTCTCTTTCTCTCTTTTCTCTTGAATCCATTATTTTGCTTCCACGTTGATCTTAGGAGATTGTTCCTTGTTGCTTGGCTAATCACCAATGGCCACACCAGTCCGAGAGAGGATAGTTTATCCCCATAAATAGGATCTCCATCCCGAACTTAAATACCAAAGTATCCATCTAGCTAACATGGTATTCTACCAAATCTCCTTACTGGTGCCTCTTTAATGGGCTTCAGGTTTGATCTAATCAAATCTGATTCTATAGGTTTTCTAGATTATGTTGATTCTTTGTACCTGTTGAACTTCCTCAAGTTCAACTTTTTAGGTATCAATTCCTTCTCTAAGGAACTTTTTTCCAAAAGGAATGCTCTACTACTAAGAACAACTTTTGTTCTTTAGCATGATAGAAGTAACCCCTAGTTTTTTGGTGTTCTATATAAACATAGACCTATGGAACCGAGGTCCAAGTTTATTTGGGTGCACAGGTTTGATGTAGGCTGGACTATCCCAAACTCCAAGGTGAGAGAGTCTAGATCTATATGTGGTCCATATCTCATATGGAGTCTTTGTAATAGATTTACTCAAAATATTTTTTAGAGTAAAATAAGTAGTCACAAGAGAAAAATCCTAAAATAGGTAGATTAATAAACACCATCATGGATCGAACCATGTTTAATAAAGTTTGTTTT
Organism: Cocos nucifera; assembly: GCA_006176705.1. Lineage (NCBI taxonomy): Eukaryota > Viridiplantae > Streptophyta > Magnoliopsida > Arecales > Arecaceae > Cocos > Cocos nucifera. The sequence goes on along the minus strand of QRFJ01004975.1, from coordinate 73,241 downwards.
CTCTTTTTCGATACACCATTATAAAATGATGTCCCAAGAGGAGTCCATTGAGAGAGAATCTCATTTTCTTTTAGATATGTTAAAAACTCACTGGATAAATATTCGTCTCCTTGATCTAATCAAAGAGTTCTAATATATCTTTTAGTTTGTTTTTTCATTTTGTTATAGAATCATTTAAACATTTCAAATGATTTTAGCTAGATGCACCCATACTTAGATAGGTCATCTATAAGCATAATGAAACATTGATATCCTTCTCTAGCATTTGAGTTCATAAGTCCACATACATTACTATGTATGAGACTTACAACTTCACCAGCTCTTTCACCTTTTCTAGTAAAAGATGACTTTGTTATCTTCATAATAAGATAAGACTCATAGGTCGGCAATGATTTACAATCATTGATATTAAGATTTTCTCTTAGGCTAACCTATTTATCCTATTCTTGTTGACATGACCAAGCCTACAATGCCAAAAGTAGGTATCATTGACATTATCTTACTTAGGTGTTTATTAGATGTGTACATTATAATTAACAGGTTGTGATAAAATGTATATGCTAATTTTATTGTCCACGCACTATTACAATATCATTCATAATGATATCATAATATTTTTTTTTATTGATAAATGATAACCATCTCTAGCCAAAAGGTCAATAGAGATCACATCTATCATAAATGATGGACAATAGTGACAATCACTTAAAATGATAACTTTTGAAAATAAACTCGATAATTGCTAAAGCTAGAATTGGAATAAAACTTCTGTCCCTAATGTTCAAAAATTTCTCACCATTTTTAAACATTCCATTTACCTAAAGTCCTTGCAATGAATTGCATAACACTACTGGTATCTAATACCTAGGTAGTAGAATTATATATAGAAAAATTATAAGATGTTATAATATAACATCCTTGATGAGCAACTCTTTACGCCTTTCTCTTATTTAGCCTGTCAGGGTCATGGGAAGCAAGATATTCATGATAATACTTCTTCTTATGACCTTGCTTCTAATAGTAGAAGCACTTTGCCTGATTTGGGTTGATCTTGGATATTTTATTTTGACTAAACATACAAGCCCCAACACGAACCCCTTCATGCTGCTGAACCAAATTCAACTTCCAATACTGATTATCGAAGTTGGATCCCATAAGTACATCACTATCTGATAGTGATCGGAGCAATTAGGGTTTAGCCTTATTCTGAAAGAAAAGAGAACAATGACTTGATGTATATGAATTATTTTAAGCCTAGAGACTTGAACTTTAGTCTAAAGGTTCTTCCACTATTTTGTACGAATTGGTAGCCTCTACTTTCAATTCAAAAAATTACTTTAATTTTCTAGTAGGTACTAGAATCCACATGGACTGCATATGGGCCAGAGGAAAGCTCTGGCTAACCCATGTACACCTATGGATAGGTTCTTAACCAATTATATTTTTAAATAATTTTTACTAATTTAGTTTTTTCCTAATCTTCTCTTTAGCAGGTGTGAGGCATCTCTACTGAAAGTCCCAGTTAGGTCCAACCATTAACATGATAGAGTTCAGTGCATCAAACAAATGATGATCAGGCCTAAAGAAAGCTTTGGCTAACTTGATCACCATTCAGATAGTGCTACCTAATAATCATATGATGAATGATAAGTCCAATATCTCAATGAACACCAGACATAAGGCACCTCGAATATCCATATAGATTATTGGACCCATTATCAAACACCTTAATGAAAGGCTATGACTCAGTTATCTTCATAACTTTAGTATTTTAAGGATCTAATAATTTAGTGAATTTATATTAACCTATGATTTAAGAATAGTGATTAGACATGGACCAAATTGCTCCCATTGACTTCACCAAGTGAAATCCTGCCACTGACTTTTCAAGTCATTGATAAGGACTAGGATCATTTACAGTCCATGGGCACTTAGATCAGTCTCACTAAATTAAAATCAGTCTCACTGATTTTCTATGTGATATGGGTTAGTATGAATTAACAAGCAATCTAATCAAAAGCTGACTAACCACATTAGCTAGGTAAGTAAAATTAGTAGGAGGGTCTACCAAGCCTTGTCTTAGAAATCATAAAAAATGGCCAGGTAAGCAGGCTGCTAATTAAAAACCACCGATAAGAAAATAACAAATTTATCTTAGACACCAATTGATTTATCAATTTTAATTTGGTCTACCTAAAGACTCGAGCTCAACCCTTGAGTCACAATCAGGTCCATCTACTGGATGTATGGACTTTGATCAACTACAAATATTGAATTGATCTATAGAAAAGAAATGACCTAATCCTAATTAACTATTAATTAGGTTTGATCAGTTTCTTAACTTAGTCCATATTTAATCTTGTTGGTGCATCACCATGGTATCACCTAGCTCTAATATCATATTGTGGAAACCCCTGATCTTCAGCATGGATCTGAGAAGACCTTTGACATTCTCTAAGGGCAGCAAACCATCGATCCACAAATTTAGATCTGTGATGGGACACCTCCCTCCTTAGACTTGAGGAAGGCATCCTCCTTGGGGCGACAACTCTAGAGAGAAGAGAGAAGAGAGATTGAGGGAGATAAGATCTGTATTCCAATCCATGTTCTCAAACACTAATACATCCTATGTATTAATATATAAATATTAGGCCCAACCAAAAACTATCCTAACTAATCCAATATATGAAAGCACTCATTGAGCCTATGTACACCCATGTCTCCCATGCTCTCATCTCCAGAATTTAAACCTGACCCATACATGTGTTAGCTGTCTTAAGATCTTATTGGATCAGGTCTAAAGAGTCCAAATAGAAAGTTCTATTCAGTTCTAATCGTCACCATCGAGTTGGCTCTATCAGGAGCTAAGCTGGCTTGACTATGTAACACCCAAATTCTATCTTCTATCTGTTTGAGATAGTTGGCTCGATTGCATCTCGAGTCGGCTCGATCTCTGCTCGAGCCGACTTGATCGTGTATCCAAGTCAACCTGCCTATATGTTAGCCTATTGTCTTGGTTGATTCTTCTCCTAGCTTTAGTTCTTTGCTCCACCTTATGTTTTAGATCTTCGAAGCACCTACCAAGCTTTTTAAGGTCCTCACACTTGAACCTTGAGTTCGTGCAGGGCTACATGCTGCCTTCATCCTAGGACAACTCCTATCCTAGTCCTAGGATTCACACCCATCCTAGACTTCCAGAGCCAACACTCTGACTCCTCCTGTAGCCTTTCAAGACTTGTGAGCACCATAAATCCTAACAATCTCTATCTCGGTGCCCCAAGCCTTGGCAAACCTTAGCAATACTCTCCTGCATGATCTCATTATCGTTGCACACCTTGATAGCCTCTTATGCAAACATCGCTTTTGCTAATTCTCTTCAGTAGTTGTGCATCCTTGGAGAACTTTGGGATGATCGCCTTCACCGTTGAAGATCTTGGCTTGCACCTATGCACCATCTTAAAAATTATAGGAATCCTTCTACTTGGCAGTTGCATCAATTATCTTGGACTTTTCTTGAGATCCCATAGCATTCCTATTCATGAGGAGAAGATGTTCAGATCCTATCCGAGTGGATACCAGTAAAGGCCAGGCGCGTGCATGGCTCCTTCTAGAACCTCAGGAATCAATAGGATCATTGCAGGATAATTAGATTACCCAATCAGATACTTTAAGTTAAATTTGATTTAATTTTAATTTTAATTTTTTAATATTAGATCACCATGATTAGATCTGAAAACTCTTAGATTTGATCAAATTATTTAGAAATTTTCAAAAAAATCTCTCTCAGATCTGATCAGATATGCACAATCCTACCGTAGAAAATATCATTTTTCTTTCAACTGGTATCAGAGCTGCATTAGCAGTTCTTCAGATCTATCTTAGATCTATTTTTATTTTTATTTATGATTTGATATTAAAAGATTTTAGATATCACATCAGATATAATTAGATCTAAAATTATAAAATTAAAAATTAAATAATTTAAATCAAATATGTATGAGATGCATGACTAGACTAGGTATAGAATAGTTCTATGTGTAGTCTAGTATGATCATGTATTTAATTTGATTAAATATAATTTTAGATTTATTTAATTTTTTTTTGTGTTATAATTATTATAATTAAATCTAAAAATAAAAAATAAATTTTTTAATTTTTTTAATTTATTCATATGAGATATGAAAGATGTATGCTTAAACTAGTCATAGAATAGTTCTATAAGATATCTAGAATAGTTTTAATTTTGATATGATCAAATTTAAAATTTTATTTTTTAAATTTAATATATAATATTTTAGATCTGAAAGTATGCATACTGATGATACATGAGATGTATACAAGACAAGTATTAGTTCGATCTTTTCATATGTGATATATGATCTAACTAGTTTTATAGTAAAAAATTATATTTCTGATTAAGGAGTTCTCCATGGCCGTTTGGTCATAAGAATAAAGTAGGATTTAAAGGCCCTCTCCTTCTATTCAATGGGGTGTTCTTATGGCGTGTAGGGGTGCTGTGCGTTCGTCCTTAATCAAAAATCAGAACTTATTTTTCTGCAAAATTCTAGATCCTAAAATCTTAGAATTTCTATTACATATTTTGTTCATGAACCCAAAACATAATTAAAAATTAAGATTATAAAATTAATTACATCTAAAATTATGAATTTTTAGATCCAAGATATATTCATAAAATTTGGTTCCGACCTGGATAGCTTAATTAGGTCTAGTGGTTGATCAAATTGAATCAAGAGTTGGTTAGGTGGGATCAAAGAAAGCTTAGATTTGGCCAGCCTAATAGGATTAAGTCTGGGTCAAGATTGAATCACATTTAGATGTGACTCGATCAAATCAAGACCTAATTTGGCTCCATGATTCGAGCCTAGATTGTAGGCTAACCCAATTGATTCTGATTCGATAATTTGGTATCTAAGATAAGTTTAATAGATACGATCAATTGATTTTTAATTAGGAGCTACTCGACCTAAATGCGTTCTTGTCGAGTTAATGGCATATTCCTTCCACCGGTCTCACTTACCTAGCCATTTGTGTCGATTTAGTTCTGATTTGAGGTGGCTAACAATTCGAGCCAACCCATGCCACTAGGTTAGTCATAATTGTTATGACTAAGTCAAGTCAAGTTTAAAGAGACCTAAATTAAATCTTTCTAAGAAAATATGAAGTCTAAGGTCTTCTACCATTGTAGATGTGTGGATCCTTCCTATGGTTGATTGTTCTTGACTGGATACAGTGGTTCAGTTGCACTGAAAAAATGCAACCATGTCTATTAGGCATTGGATGCTATGGATTGGAGGATGGGTTGGGCTCAATATTCCAAATAAGATGAGGAACCCAATCAAAAATCCAATCTATGCAAATGGTGGGTCTGACTTAACTAAGGACTGGATCAATATTTCAGACAAGGTGAGATTCATGAATTAGAGATCAAGTTTGGGTGCACCATGATTAGAGAATCATTGGACAAGAGTTGTCCACTCATTGGTTGACCCATATCAATAATTGTTAGGTAAGATGGTGAGTCAGTTGGTGGGACCGCACCATCCACTAGAAATCTATAATCATGAAGATTTCTGCATCTCTACCAAGGAAGTGTAGGGATTCGAGTAAATAGTGAGAGCCTAATTTATCTAAAAATAAAATCTCTTAACAAATTGTTTAAGTCTAATTACAAAATCTAACTAAAAATTTTGACTCTCTACAGGAAAATGTCTACGTCTAACCCACTAGCCCATATCCTAGACACCCATAGACTGATCGAACCCAACTACAAGGATTGGCTCTAGAACTTCAAAATTATTTTGGATTTTGAGAAGATGACTCATGTGTAGGAATGGGATCCTCCCACCTTATCAGCCCATCCATCCACTGATTAGAGAGCATCTCTTGAGAAGTGGATGGATGAAGATAACAATGCCAGGTATTACATGTTGGTCTTGATGTCTGATGAGCTCCAGCACCAACATGAAGATATTATGACTAGCCACCAAATGTTGGCTCACCTGCAAGAGTTGTTTGGTGAACAGAGTCGCATAGCCAAATATCAAGTCACTAAAAAATTTTTTAAGGCTTAAATGTGTGATGGACAGTCAGCCCAAGATCATTATATTATGATGATCAAGGACTTGAAAGAGCTTAAGAAGCTCGGTGTTAAGTTGGATCAGGATCTGTAGACTGACATAATTCTACAGTCCTTGACTATGCGTATGGGCAGTTCATCATGAGCTATCATATGCATAAAATTCAGAATACCTTGGCTGAGCTTATGAATATGCTGGATACTACTAAGATTTCTATGAAAAATTCTAAAGGCTCTGTACTTGCTATGGAGTGGACTTCTTTCAAGAGAAATACTTTTGGAATGAAGAAGAAGTTCGCAAAGAAGTAGAAGGTGAATGGTGAGAAGAAGAAGGCAGAGCTGAAGAAGAAGGCTGCTGACAAAGAAAAATATTTCCACTATAACACTAATGGCCATTGGAAGCGGAACTACCTTCTTTACCTGGCCAGTCTGAAGAACAAGAAGGAGGTAGGTCCTTCTAGAGGTATGCTCATAATAGAATCTAATCTTATGATTTTTTCTGCATCTAGTTGGGTGCTTGACTTTGGTTCTATTGCTCACTTATGTACTTTTATGCAGGATCTTGTCTTGAGGATAGCAGGAGGCTGAGGGATGGTGAAATGATCCTATGCATCAGGAATGGGGCAAGAGTTGCTGCTATGGCCATGGGAACCTACCCTCTGCGATTACTGTCAGGATTAAACCTAGTACTTAGAGACTATTTTTTTTATGCCTGCAGCAAGCAGGAATTTGATTTCTATTTCATGTTTAGCATAGGAAGGCTATGTAATTAGTTTTCTTAAGGACCATTATAATATTCTTTATGAAAAAAAAATTGTAAGTGGTTTTCTTATAAATGGTCTCTATCAGTTACATATTGATGGTTCTAATTTTAATATCAAGAAAAACGTAAATGCCATAGGATCAAAGTGACCTAGGGATAGTCTAAATAATAGGTATCTTTGGCACCTTAAGTTAGGTCATATAGCTGAAGATAGGGTTAACAAATTGAAAAAATCTGAGCTATTGAGTCCGTTGACTTTCGAGTCATATTCGATTTGTGAAACATTCCTTCATGGCAAAATGACCAAGCTTTCTTTTATGGAACATGGGGAAAGGGCCACAGACCTGCTTGCCCTAGTACATACTGATGTATGCGGCCTATTTGATGTGCCAGTCAGGGGCAATTACATCTATTTCATCACCTTTATCGATGATTTATCTCGATATGGGTATGTGTATTTGATGCAACACAAGTCTAAAGCTTTTGAAAAGTTCAAGGAATTCTGACTTGAGGTAGAAAATAAATAGAAAAATCCATTAAGATTCTTTGATCAGATCGAGGAGGCGAATTCCTTAGTCAAAAATTCCTAGACTATCTTAAGGACAATGGCATTGTCTCATAATGGACTCCACCTGGATTGCCTCAACTCAATGGGATTTTAGAATAGAGAAATTGGATCCTATTAGATATTGTTCAATCCATGATGAGCTTCACGGACCTTCGTGAGTTTCTTTAGGAATATAGTCTGTTGATTGCTATATATCTATTGAATAGGATTCCATCTAAAATCATTCCTACCACATCATATGAGATATGGCATGGTAAGAAATCAAGTCTAAGTCATCTCAAAATTTGGAGTTGTTCAGCCCATGTCAAGAGACAACAGACGGACAAATTAGAGTCTAGATCCTTTAGAGCTTGATTTATTGCATATCCTAAAGAGTCATTGGGATATTTTTTCTATCTTCCAGAAGATCACAATGTGATTGTGAGTCAGCACACCATCTTTCTTGAAAAATAGTTTATTCAAGATAATGGCATCGAAAGATAGATTAGGCTTGAGGAGAAAGTCTCCCAAGAGCCATGAGCCAAAAAACCTATGGAACCTAATCAAATTGAGCCAGTCCAATCACTACCTCATCCACCTCATATATCAGAAAGGATTTTCCATCCCCTTGAAAGGTACTTAGATACTATTTCAGAGGACATAGAGAAAATGTTCCTCATAGAAAAAGAGATTCATGGTGATGATCCCAAAACCTATAATGAGGCGATTTCAGATATCGACTTTGAGAAATGGTTAGAGGCAATGAAGTCAGAGATTGACTTAATGTGCTCGAACCACGTCTGGATCTTGGTAGATCCACCTGAAGGTATAGTACCTATTGGGTGTAAATGGATCTTCAAGAGAAAGATAAGTACCGATGGGAATGTAGAGACATTTAAAGCAAAGCTCATAGTAAAAGGGTATAGTCAACATGAAGGCATTGACTATTAGGATACTTTTTCATCAATAGCCATGCTCAAATCCATCCGCACGTTATTTGCTGTTGCAGCCTATTTTGATTATAAAATTTAGTAGATGGATGTGAAAATGGTATTCGTAAATGGATATCTTGAGAAAGATATCTATATGGAATAGCCACTAAATTTTACATCCAGTGATACTGATCACAAGGTCTGTAAGCTGGAAAGATTCATATATGGACTTAATCAAGCATCTCAGAGCCAGAATGCTCGTTCCAATGATCTGATCAAATCATTTGGATTCATCAAGAACAAAGAGGATCCCTGTGTTTTCAAAAAAGTCAGGGAGTGGGCTGTTGTCTTTCTCGTACTGTACATGGATGACATTCTCTTAATTGAGAATGATATTTTTATGTTGACTACAGTCAAAATACGATTGTCTAAAGAATTCTCCATGAAAGATCTAGGAGAGGCATCCTTTATTCTAGGAATTAAGGTGTATAGAGATAGACTAAATAGGATGCTAGGTCTCTCACAGAAGATGTACATAAACGAGGTGCTAAAGAGGTTTAGCATGGAATACTCCAAGAGGGGATTGGTGCCCTTCAGATATGGCATTCATCTCTCCAAGAAGATGTGTCCCAATATATCCGAGGAGATTGAGCGCATGAGTAAGATCCCTTATACTTCAGTAATAGAAAGCCTCATGTATGCCATGCTATGTACATGACCTGATATTGCCCATGCTATGAGTGTCACGAGCAGGTATCAATCGAATCCAAGTGAAGAACACTGGACTTCTATGAAGTGTATCCTTAAGTACTTGAGAAGGATTAAAGATATGTTTCTAGTCTTTGGTAATGAAGAACTCCAGATCCAGGGGTATACAAACTTGGATTTTATGTCCGATATAGATGATCGAAAGTCGACATCTGAAAGTTTGTTTTTGTGCAATGATGATGCTGTCAGCTGGAAGAGTTTCAAGCAGACTGTGATAGCAGATTCCACCATAGAAGTAGAGTACATCACTACGTCGGAAGCTACAAAGGAGGCATTCTGGTACAAAAAGTTCATCGCAGAGCTTAGAGTGATGTCATTAGATACCATCCCTCTATACTACGATAATAATAGCGCCATAGGCCTAGCTAAGGAGTCGAGGTCTCACCAAAAATCTAAGCACATCGAGTGGCGATACCACCATATCCTTGATTACCTCGAGAAGGAATACATCGAGATCAAGAGAGTCGACACTGCAGATAATATGGCTGACCCACTAACAAAGCCATTGAGTCAGCAAAAGATCGAAGCCCACCTTAAGAAGATGGGACTTAGATTTGTGGCCAATTGGCTTTAGGTCAAGTGGTAGTTTATTAGATGTGTGCCCTAGAAGCCAGATTGGCTATCACTTGTAATATACTTCTAAGGATAATTTTATAATTTTGACTATAAATTAATAAATAAATTATTTTCTATCATAGTGTGTATTTAAAAGTGTCTGTGATACATTTTTTAAGTTAATGGTAATGATAATTTATATTTTTAAGAGTTGAAAATTTAAGACATGAATTTTCATAATTAACTTATAAACTGCTCCTGACTATAGGATCATCATGAGGATGGTGATCGATCCAAAAAGTTAGTGTACGATCGCTTTCTTAGGATAGACATGTCTTGAGTCTATGGTGTGGGACATCAGAGCAAGAGTACAGGTACTTGTTAGAAAATGAGGGCACTGAGCATGACCTCCTCGAGTAGTCATAAGAAAGTCTACCTTTTCATCGATGACTAACTCAATGTTGCAGTGGTGTGTCTAGTTCTTTGATTTAAGGTGCATCGATAGTTCACCTTGAGAGTGTTATAGTTTGATTATACCATAACTCAATCTCGTAGCCATTCAAAATCTTGAGGTATATGTTGGCTATAGTATATTCATTGTAGGAATTGGATTGCACCAATAGGGGATCTATCTACCTCGGTAGATGAGGAGTAGCCCTATGATAATCATGAGATTGGGTCCATAAGCCCATGGCAATGGCAAAGTGAAGATGATAAAAAGAGTTTCTATTAGGGATTCACATTAGATTCGAATTGAATGATTAATTCATATGATGGACATTGGGTTTGACGAGTTCACCTTAACCCTAATCCTATTAGGGCTCAAGATGAAAGAACCCAATCACACTGGTAACTATATCGAGAGGTTTGGTTTTTGTTCTGATGGGTTGCCATCATATATTGCTAGGTGTCACTGATTGATTTTGGGAGCAATTAGGATGATTTTGATGATCAATCATTCTAATTGTATGAATCAGAAAAGTTTTGCTCCATCAAAAGGTATTTTGATGATGTCGATGATAGAGATCATGACATATCTCATTACCATACAGAATTGAATCTAATTAGGTCACACAAATAAGGGTTTGGATTTGGATGTCATGAATTGAGCTAAGCCAGTTTGATTGATTTGGATTAGATCTAATCAGGTTCAAGGTAATCATGCTAGCACATGATTGAGCCTGACTTTCTCCTTTTGAAATCTTTCTAATTTATTGCAATCAAGTCAAATTTAATTTGACTCATTCTTGTATTTAGAATGAATTTATTTTCATCTGACTGAAACAAGTTCAGGTTAGATTAATTATAGAAATTAAATCCATTCATAGTTAAATTGGACTAGGGTCAAAAGTTGACCTATTTGAAAGAATTGAGGGTCACCTGATCAGATGCTTTTAAAAAATTTTTTAGAAATTATTTTGATCTAATTTTTGGATATATGATAGAGCATGAGTTATGCATTAGATGTACCAAATTTCATGACTTTAAAATGTGTCTGGACCGAGTTATGATAGAGTTTGATTTGGATCAAACTCTTGAGGGAAGAGTCCTAGGCGCTATGGACTCTTCCTTATCTACTCATGCTGACACCTTTTTGAATCATTTTTGAAAACAAAAAATGACAAGATCTGATGGTTTTTCAGGAAGAATAAGTCCTAGAGTTCTAATGATAAAATAAATAAGTTATTTTGGTCAAAAGGGACTCTAAGTAAGCATTGGACATAAAAGCCTTTCTCATGTCAAAGTGCATTTAATGCAAGAAATAATTTTCCATGCCCAAAGTCTGCCATCCCTGACATCCCACACCCCTCTATACTCTCTCTTCTTCTCTTCTACACACCTAAAACGTTAGGCACAAATCTAAGAAGAAGATCCAAGGTTTTTGGTACAATATTTAGGATCTATACAACGGTGTTCGTGTGACAGATGGGCTGCCTTCAGAAATAGTTTTGAAGGTTCTTCGGATTAGATCTAGATCTAATTTTTAGATGAAAGGTTCATGAGAAGAAGATGTTTAGATCCTACCCAAGTGGATACTGGTAGAGGCCAGATGCAAGGGTGGCTCCTTCCAGAACCATAGGAATCAAAAGGATCATTGCAGGGTAATTAGATTACCCAATTAGGTACTTTAAATTAAATCTAATTTAATTTTAATTTTTAATTTTTAATATTAGATCACCATGTTTAGATCTGAGAACTCTTAGATCTAATCAAATTATTTAGAAATTTTTAGAAAAATCTTCCTTAGATCTGATCAGATGTGCATGATCCTGCGGCAGAAAATAGCATTTTTCCTTTAGTTCCTATACTGACACTCGCTGCATATCACAACACGGTCTCCTCAGAACTTTGCTAGTCTTTTCTGCACGTACCTCTCCATCTGAAACTATGCATCTTCGATGTTGGTGCTAGGATATTGATCCTTCTGCACTCCTCCGCTCTGAACTCGTGTCACATCTCCATCGATGAAGCCACCTCTACTCGGTGCTCCCCCTGAAATCGAAGTCCTAATGCCACAAAAGATCCTGACTCTATAACCAAGTCACCCAAGACCAACCACCCAACACTACACTAGTAAGCCTACCATTGTACCTCGAATACCATCGCTGCTCCTTTGGATCGTCCATACTCTATGGATTCTTTCGAAGCCATCTCGGATACCTCCATAATCCACAGGCACCTTCAAAACATAAGAGCTCATCCAACTCTTCTGAATCCAACGACTGAACCCTAGAGAATTCTACCCTTCGCTTCCATGCACCATCAGGGTTTAATACCAAATATTGGCACATCACCATGGCATCACATAAATCTGATACCATGTTGTAGAAATCATTGATCTTTAGCATGGACCTGAGGAGACCTTTGATATTCTCCAAGGGCAGCAAACCACCGATCCACTAATTTAGATCTGTAATGGGGTGCCTCCCTCCTTGGACTTGAGGGAGGTGCTCCCCTTGGGGTGGCAACTCTAGAGAGAAGAGAGATTGAAGGAGAAAAGATCTATATTCCAATCCACCTTCTCAAACCCTAATACGTCCTATGTATTTATACATAGATATTAGGCCCGATCAAAAACTACCCTGCCTAACTCAATACATGAAAGCACTCACCAAGCTAATGTACACCCATGTCTCCCATGCTCTTACTCCCTAGATCTAAATCTGACCCATACATGTGTTAGTCACCTTAAGACCTTATTGGGTTAGGCCTTAAGACCCCAAATAGAAAATTTCATTCAGTTCTGTTCGCCACTATCAAACTAGCTTTGTCAGGAGCTGAGCTGGGTCGACTACGTATCGTCCGAATCCTATCTTCTATCTGCCTGAGATAGCCAGCTCGACTACATCTCGAGTCGACTTGATCTCAGTCTGAGCCAGCTCGATTGCATATCCTAGCCAGCCTGCCTATGTTTCAACCCCTTGTCTTGGCTGATCTTCTCCTGGCTTTGGTTCTTTGCTTCATCTTTTATTTCAGATCTCTGAAACACCTACCAAGCCCCTCAAGATCCTCACATATGAACCTCGAGTCCGTGCAGGGCTACACACTGTCTTCACCTTAGGACAACTCCTGTCCTAGCCGTAGGACTCACACCCATCCTAGACTCCTAAAGCCAACAACCTAGCCCCTCCTTTAGCCTCTCAAGAGTTGAGAGCACCATAAATCCTAACAAATATATCTCAAGGCCTAACCCAGTTGATGACTTGATTAGAACTAATCCATTATCCTTTCATCCATATTTTATGAAAATGTCTTAGAATCTTTAGATCACAAATCTAGATCCTAAACATTTACTTAATCCTTAATTAAGTTTAAGACTTATGGGTTGGGCTTTGGAAACTCAGAACTAGTTTTTAATTCCATTATTTGAAATATTTTCAAATTCTGTAAATAATTTATATTGAATCATATTCAATTCATGATTTTAGATCTAATTTATTTCAATATTTAGATCATGTCCTAGGATTTTGAATTTGGAATTTTGCAAAAAGTAAGTTTACAATTTAAATTCCACATAGCATATATGTCGTATATATAAATTCTAGATTTTAAAAACAAAAATACATATCAATATATGCATTAAGAGGATCTAGATCTAGAACATGAAACACATATTATTCAAAACTTATCTAAATAACCAAAAATCAAATCATAAACCAATTAATATTAGATTTAAAATCTAAAAATAAATCATAAATTATTTTAGATCTTATCTAACATATTCATGATTTAGGTTTCTTAGATCAACACATACTAGGACAATCTTTTCACTATATGGGGTAAAACTTACAGCAGGATAATCTTATAATCAGTATGTATAATACGGTATTAGTTAAATCTAATCTAAAATAGATCTAATATCTATTTATTTTAGATTTAAAATTTAAAAAATAAATTATAAATTTACTTAGATCACATCTAACTTATTCATGATTCAAATTTACAGATCAACACATATTAGAATAACCTTTTCATTATAAAGGATTAACCTTGCAACAGGACAATCATATAATTAGCATGAATGATCTTTAATTTTTATTTTTAGATTTATTTTAATGCAGGCATGATCATGTCATAAAAGAATCTAGAGCTCTGATACCACTATAGAAAAATCATGCAGGGATTCATGCATATATTTCGAAACTTTTTTGAAATCAGATACAGCGGAAGACATAGATTAAACTATTTAACCTAATTATGCATATGATCTAATTATTAAATTCTAGATCTAGAATCTATAATATATCATGATGTATGATAAATCTAAAAAATAAAATAGAGATCGGTATTGATCACATCAATACCTTAGAACTAGAATAGTTCTAGAAATCCTAGATCACATCTAGGTTAGAAAAGAGATCAGATGTCTTATCTTCGCATGAGTCAAAAATGTCATAGTTGATTTCATTATCATCCTTATTGCTTGCAGCCGCACAGTGTGTCCGAACTCTATAGATAGTCCATACGAGGCTGCTACGTAGATCGAAGTTGATAATTATCATAAAGTACTAATAAAAAGCATTAAATAATTTAATATTTAATATTTATTTAAAAGAATTGATACATTTATTAATGTTTTATAGGAAAGGAACCCGTCAATGTAAAGAGCTCAATTTACAAGTTCAAACGGATTAAGTTAAATGTGATTCAGAGCTAAATTAGAATTATTGCGGAAGCCAAAAATTCAAACAAAGAAAAAAAAAATTAATCAACCGAACCAGTCGGCTCAACCGATTGGTTCGGTGAGAAACCAGCTGTGACCCGATCCACTAGAGCCAGCACCTTCGGCCCACAACAGCCACTTCCCCCCTTCACCATGATGATAGGCAGATGCCAGCCAATCGCCCAGTCCATGATGGATCGATAGATAACTTAATAGACCTGGACCCTTAAAGGGTCCAGGAAAATTATATCATAGTGCACGATGGGGTCTAGGGCACTTTGCATGATCACATGGCTATGCACATTTCACACACCGCATCCAATGGATGAGAGCAGCTCCGAGCTCAATCAAGACATCTTCAGCCCTTTCCTTTGCATGATCAAACGGGCGAGATGTTCCCAACCAAGATCGGACGGCAACAACCTATTTTTGACTTTGATCAGGAGCTCCCACAATGGATTTTGATAGGATCTGAGCCTTTGATTAGCAATCTAATGGCCAGGATTTCATTAGCTTCAAATAATTCGAGCCAAACTCGAATTGGACTCCAAAAAAGACAATAAAACTCCTTATTTCCTCTCTATTAAAACCCCTGTTCACGACGAAAGGAGGGAGAGGTCCAGGGAGCACCAGCAAGCAATTTGTTTTCTTTTCTCTTTCTTTTTCTTTTATTTTTCTTCCATCCAGGAAGCTTGAAGATGACAAATATGGAGGAATTTTCAAGCATGCGTGGCTAAGGATCTCATATCTCTGGGGAGTAGAGGAAGTCTTCAGTATGAGAGTTTGTAATTAAACCTTATTTTTCTTTTTATTTGAGCAATAAAATTTTTTTATCTACTTTTTGTATGCCAATCTTATTTATGCTTTAATGTCAAATTTCTTACAATTTATAACTAAAGAGACAGATCGTGATTGTGGAAAAATACGGTCTGTGCTCAAGTTAGAATAAATTTTAAAATTTATTAAATTAATATTTTATATTTTTTGATTACATGATCTAAATAATCTATCTATAAGATGGATCATGATCATGTTAGATATGGTCCATGCTTGATAGAATAGGTTATGTTAGAACTAGGTCAAAGAAATAAACATAAGATTGCATGCCTAGAATAAAAATATTGCATGATCAATTATAAACTTGAATACTGAAGATGAAACTAAAATCTGAGATAATTTTCTCTCCCTGATTAATTGATTAAAAACTATTTCTCTACTACTTTTTAATTTTCTACTATTTTAAGAATTCCAAAATCAATCAAATAATCTTCTTTATTTTTTTTAATTAACTGCTCTCAATCTCCAAGAAAATCGACACTAGACTTACTACTATATTATCGTCCATAATGTTCCAGGCATCACCTAGCTCTGTACCAAGTTGTAGATCCATAATATCGCTCGAACACTAATCATCCTCGATATCACAAGTACCGATATCATGTTGCAGAAGCTTCTGATCTTTAGCACAGACCTGAAGGAACCTATGACGTTCTCTATGGGTAGCAAACCATCGATCCTCCACCTGGATCTGGGATGGGGCGCCTCCCTCCTTGGACTTGAGGGAGATGCCCCCTTCTCTAAGGCTTCTTCAAGAACCCTAGGGCGGCAACTCTAGAGAGAAGAGAAGAAGAGAGTTGAGGGAGAAAAGATCTGTATTCCACAGCATTATGAAATCCTAATATGACCTATGCATTTATACATAGCCATTAAGTCCGACCAAAAATCTTTTCGGCTAACCCAATACATGAAAGCACTCACCGAGCCCACGTACACCCATGTCTCCCATGCTCTCATCCTTTAGATCTAGACCCGATCCATGCATGAATTAGCCCCCTTAAGATCTCTCAAACTAGGCCTTAAGACCCCAAGGATCATCCCAGACCCTAGCCCAAAATAGACCCTCGCATAACTCTACCTGCGCACTGAGCTGATTCAGTCTCAGCACTGAGCCGGCTAAGTTTCACTGGGTCAGCTTAGTCTGAATTTGAGTCTACCCAGTCTTGTGCCATGCCAGCAGTCCCGAATGCACAGCTCTCTATTTTGCCTATATTTTGAGACATAGCTGACCCAGTTTTGGACTGAGCTGGCTAACCTGCAGAAAATCTTCTTTCTGCAGTCTTGATTCCCCAGCTTTGATTCCTTGCTTCACCTTGTGTTCTAGATCTTCGAAGCACCAACCAAGTCCTTAGAATCTCTAGAGCCAACCCCCTGACTCCTCCTGTGGCCTCCCAAGGCTTGGGAGCATCATAAATCCTCACAATCTCCACCTTGATGTCCTAAGCCTTGGCAAACCTCTCGACAATGACCTCCTGCACGTTTCCGCTATCCCTGCAAACTTGACAGTACCTATGTAAGCATCATCTTCGCCAATCTTCTTCAGCTGTTGTGCACCCTTGAGGCCTTTAAGATGACCGCCTCCACTATTGAAGACCTATGCTTGCTTCTTGGCACCATCCTGAAATTATAGGATCCCTTCTTCTTAGTAGCTGCATCATCTTCTTTGGACTTTCCTAGAAAACCTATAGCATTCCTGCACTAGCACATACTGTACCACCTAACATGATCTTCTCAGAGCTATGCCTATCCACCTACATGCGTCGCTCAACCTGAAACTGTGCATCACTGATGCTCTTAACTCATGTCAAATTTTCTCTCTACTTGTGAAGCCACCACTGTGGAGCTTCACCTATTTTCGAAGTCCATCTGATGCCGCAGAAGCCGACTCTATCATCGAGTCCCTCGAGGCCAACCACTCAATGCTGCATTGCTGAGCATGCCGCTGCACCTCGAACACCATCACTGTTCCTTCGAACCCTCCACGCTATGTGGATCCCTTTGAAGCTGTCTCGGATACCTCTACAATCCTTGGGCACCTTCCAAACTCAAGAGCTCATCCAACTCTTCTGAAACTAGCGATTGAACCCTAGGAAATTCCACTCTAGTCCTTCTCTTTTGCCCCTATACTAGCCATCGCTTCAGTTGCGCCTGGAGAATCATCCTCCACCTGAACCATGACTCTTTTTGATGCTCCTGCAGAAGAAATCTGATCCATGATACTCCCAATTGCTAGAGACCTTCTGGCACTCCTTGAGACCCCCTAGCTCTTCCTGAGACATACACCCAGTCTTTCTAAGATACCACCGACACTCTCTACAAAGATACACTCCTCGACTGCTGCACCACCGAGCCTCTCTTAGCCCCATGCCTCCAAGGAAGCGCTCTTGTAGCACTCCAGCACTCCCTGACTCATCTCTATGCCGCTCTATAGCCGCCCAGCCCTAACCTACTAGACCTCCATGGATCATCCATCTCCATCACTCCCAAGACATCGCAAATCCATGCTCTAGTCGAACCACTGAATACATCTCTGACTACTTCCCCACCTTCCAAACATTGAAGGACGTATAGTCACTTCTTCAGCCTTCCTTCGATTATTATCCTTTGGGAAACCTCTCTTCAACAGTCCTACATTGCCCATCTTCCTAGAGAAATCTAATGCTCTCTACTGAGACACCTACCTCAACTACTGCATCATCGAGCCTCTCTCAACCCTGCATCTTCAGGAAAGTGCTACTGCAGCACTTCAGTGCTCCCTGCCTGTCACATAACTGTCATACAATCTATCCTTTCCACCAAGATCGATCTACAAATCATGCACCAAATTCTTCCACCCTGAAAAGATTTCTTTTCATTAATCCTCTCAACCTCCACCTTCAATCTGCTGCTCCCAATTGGCCAAACCACAGCAATAATAGGATAGATTTGAGACATACCATTGAATCCTCATGCAGATTTCTGATTTTACCTTATATGACTTCTCTTTTCCTTCCATGCACCATCAGGCTCTAAAACTTGGCTCTGATATTATATTGTCTTCCACAATATTCTAGACATCACCTAGCTCTGATACCAAATTGTAGACCCATGATATCGCTCAAATACCAATCATCCTTGACATCATAAGCATCGATATTATGTTACAAAAGCTCTTGATCTTTAGCACGAACTTGAAGGAACCTGTGACGTTCTCTATGGACAGCAAACCACTGATCCTCCATCTGGATCTATGATGGGGCACCTCTCTCCTTGGACTTAAGGGAGATGCCCCCTTCTCTAGGGCTTCTTCAAGAATCCTAGGGTAGCAACTCTAGAGAGAAGAGAAGAAGAGAGTTGAGGGAGAAAAGGTCTGTATTCCATAGCATTATAAAATCCTAATACAACCTATGTATTTATACATAGCCATTAGGCCCGACCAAAAAACTCTCCAGCTAACCCAATACATAAAAGCACTCACCGAGCCCATGTACACCCATGTCTCCCATGCTCTCATCCTCTGAATCTAGATCCGACCCATACATGAATTAGCCCCCTTAAGACCTCTCAAACTAGGCCTTAAGATCCTTAGGATCATCCCAGACCCTAGCCTAAAATAGACCCTCATGTAACTTTGCTCGTGCACTGAGCCGGCTCAGTCTCAGCACTGAGCCGGCTAAGTTTCACTGGATCGGCTCAATCTGAAACTGAGTCGGTCTAGTCTTGTGCCATGCCAGTAGTTCTGAATGCGCAGCTCTCTATTTTGTCTATGCTCTGAGACTTAGCTGACTCAGTTTTAAACTAAGTTAGCTAATCTGCAAAAAATCTTCTTTCTACGGTCTTGATTTTCTGACTTTGATTTCTTGCTTCACCTTGTATCCTAGATCTCCGAAGTACCAACCAAGCCCCTGAAATCTTCGAAGCCAACCTCCTGACTCCTCCCGTGGCCTCCCAAGGCTTGGGAGCACCATAAATCCACACATACTATTCTAATCCATAGTAAGTTAGGTTTAATTTTTATTTGTTGCTCTAAACAAGAACCATCAAATTTTTAGCACCGTTGGCAGGAATCTTGGCATGATTGATAAATAAATAAATAAATAAATAAATAAAAATTTAAAAAAATATTTTATTACTCTTTAATCTTATTTAGTTATTATTATCTATCATAACTGCTTTCTTGCTTTCTATAGTTTAGACTAATTTATTGCTTTTTAAGACTTAATCACTTGAATTTAGTTTTTTTGCAAAACCAAATAAATTGAAACCTAAAAAAATACGTATAAAAAGATAAAACTTTAAACCCAAAAAATTCACCAACATCATATAACACTTAATTAATTTAGCATATCCATAAATATTAAATAAAATTAATTTCCAACATATTTGAATGTCTTGTTTTATTTGCATTGCATATTCATAATATACTTTAAGGCCACAAATCATTAAACAAGATAAGATAGGAATTTCATCACCCTTTCTTAGCCTAGAAACCACCATCCTTCATATTGCACTGACATAGATCTTGATTTAAAATCAATTGGACATTTGCTCATAAGGATATTCAAGCTCAATAGGATAAGAAAACCATAGAGTTGGACCTGGTTCGGGTTGGTTAATTGCTCGGTGTCTAAGGCAAGTGGTTCAAAGATTGTGGTTTTTAATTGGTTTCATTGTCTGACCTGTCCAACTCAGTTAGTATCTAAGAAAAGCAATGAGCAGGGAATCTTCCATCTCTTACACTTATCTGGCCGAATCAGTTAGCCAATTTTGAGCTTGGAGTGCTCAAAGGTGATCTTAGAATAGTTAGAAGTTGTCTAAATCTAGGTTAACCCTAGGATAGAGAGTCTGTGCTTGCCTAACTTGGTTGCAACTAACACCAAATTTAAACCTAATTAAAGCACTCTTCTCTCTTTCATCTCTAGATTTAGGACTCCTTAGGATTCATCTTTAGAACCCTTTTTCTTTCTTTTCTATCATCTCTCTAAAAAAAATAAATCAAAAATATATATATAAATAAATAAATTATAAATAAAAATATAAAATAGCAACTTGGAAAAGAAAATTTGGTTGGTTAGTAAGAATAGATCCAAAACCTATCCTAATCTAAAAAATTATTGAGTTCATAATGAGTGAGATAGATCAAGAACCTCAAACCCTAATGGACATTTGCTATCATGTGGGCTCAGCCGAACCATCTTGTATTCGATTATCCTTGACCAATGCACCTAATTTTGAAATTAAACCTCAAATCATCAACATGCTCCCTAAATTCACCAGGATTGAAGATGCATATATTTTCATTAGAGAATTTGAGCAAGTATGTGATACCATGAGAATACACCAGCTCTCAGAGGATGCCATTAAACTAAGACTAATTAATTTTTCCCTTAAGGAGAATGCAAAAGAATGGCTATATAGTTTGTCCAACTACTCTATCACAACATGGGATGGCTTTATCAAAGTGTTCTTAAGAAAATTTTTCCCTCATCATAAAATAGCAAAATTAAGGAACAAATTAACCAATTCTACCAGTTAGAGAGTGAATCATTCTGGAAATGTCTAGATCATTTTAAGAACCTCTTAGGCTAATGCCCACATCATGGGATAGAAACTTGGAGGTTATGTCAAATAATTTATGAAAGTCTAGATCTAAATTCAAGAACCATGCTAGAGTCGATGTGTCAGGGCCAATTCATGTATAAGGAAGCCAATGAGGCTTGGCAATTTTTAGAAGATCTAGCAAAAAAAAATTTGCAATGGGAGGTAACTAGGGAACCTACGCTAATAAGAGGTGGTATACGTCAAGTTCCATCAACTCTAGCTTTAGAAGTCAAAATTGCCATATTGCGATGAAAATTTGAGGCCATAGAATTAAAGAGATTAGCCAACGTAAATCAAGTATCTATATCTATGTGTAACGGATGCAATGCACTAGACCATGTCATAGAAGAATATCTCCTCCTGATGAACCAAACTGATAATGATTATGCACAGGTGAATGCAGCATACCAAAGATCAAATAATAACTCCTATGCATCCACTTATAATCCATGATGGAGAAATCATCCTAATTTTTCATGGTAATAAGGTTTGAATGTAGGCAGTCCTAGCATCAACCAATCAAATCCAAGACTAACCCTGTGCTAAACAATCCACCAGGCTTTAATAGTAATAAAAAGAAATTAGATTCTCTTGAAAAAAGCCTACAAATTTAATAAAATCATCTACTGATAACTCATCTATCCTTCATAAATTCATGCAAAAACATCGATCAACTTATAAACTCTAATTCCCAAGCCATAAATTCAAACTCCTAAGATATTGCCCATCTAGAAATGTAGTTGGGTCAGTTAGCTTCAGTTTTTAGTGAAAGAGAAAAGGATAAACTACCAAGCCAACCTGAATCTAACCCCAAAATCCAAAATAACTAGAGACCACAACAAGGACCCTAGATCAGCCAATTAAATGCCATTCATACATTAAGATCTGGGAGACAAATTGATAACTTGGTGGGCACACCTGAATTAGAGGAAGACATGGAAGAACCATTACCTAAACTAAGCTCTGACCTAAGCCAGTCCAAGGAACCTAAAACATCTGAATTTGATGAAAACCTTAATGCACCAACTGAGCCCATACATAATTCTATTAGACCAACTACTAATGTTACAGCTCCATTCCCAAATAGACTAAAGCTCGACCGAAACTTAACCAATTTGGACAAAATTTTAGAGATCTTCAAGTAGGTAAAAATGAATATCCCTCTGCTAGATATGATCCAGCAGGTACCAATCTATGCTAAATTATTTAAGGATTTACGTACCAAAAAGAAGACCACTAATGTGCCTAAAAGAGCCTTCCTGACAGCAAGTGTAAGTTCTTATGTATCCAATCATATGCCAGTAAAGTACAAAGACCTAGCATCTCCTACTATTTCATGCACTGCAGGAGAAACCCACATTGATAAGGCTCTCTTAGATTTAGGGGTGAGCATTAACATTCTACTATACTCAGTATACAAGCAACTAGGGTTAGGAGAGCTAAAACCCATAGAAATGACTTTACAATTAGCAGACCGATCCTTAAATGTCCCAAAGGGTGTAGTAGAGGATGTATTAATTAAGGTAAGTGATTTTATCTTTCTTGTAGACTTCATTATCCTGCAAACTGAACCTATCACAAACTTGAAGGGTCACATCCCTGTTATTTTAGGTAGACCATTTTTGGCCACAGCCAATGCACAAATCAATTGCTAAAATGGACTGATGAAACTCACCTTTGGCAACATGTCTATAGAGTTGAATATTTTTCATCTAAACAAAATTAAGGAAACAAGCGATGTGAACTAGATTCAAGAGAATACATACGAGCCCATTGACCTGAGTGATAAAGAGTTTGATTATGAAATTCTAATGGACCAAGAAGATGAAGAGTTTAATGAACTCTCATCAATTAATAATTATATGATAGAGTCAAGATGGGAGCCTCCAATCAAACCACTTGAGATAATGGTTAAACCAGCACCCAAACCATCTTTGGAGGAAGCACCCAAATTAGAACTCAAATCTCTCCCTAAGCACCCAAAGTATGCCTATCTAGGACCATTGAAAACACTATCGATAATTATTTCAGCAGACCTGGATCCTATACTAGAGGAAGAATTATTAACCATCCTTAAAGAAAATAAAGAAGCATTAGGATGGACTATGGCAGATTTAAAAGGGATTAGCCCCTTGATTGTTCAACATAAAATCCACCATTAGAGGAAGCTAAGCCAAAAAAAGATCCCCAAAGGAGACTTAACCCAGCTATGAATGAAGTTGTGAAAAATGAAATAATAAAACTCCTTGACAATGGAATAATATATTCAATTTTAGATAGTTCTTAGGTGAGCCCAGTTCAAGTAGTACCCAAGAAGTTAGGAGTTACTATAACACATAACAATAACAATGAGCTGGTACCAAGAATTCAAACTAGATGGAGGGTCTGTATAGACTATAGAAAATTGAATGTAGCCACTTGAAAGAACCACTTTTCCTTGCCATTCATAGATCAAATGTTAGAACAATTGACAGGGCATGATTTTATTATTTTCTAGATAGATACTCTGGTTAAAATCAAATACCTATAGCTTTAGAAGATCAAGAGAAGACAACATTTACCTATCCATTTGAAACCTTCGCCTATAGATGCATGCCTTTTGGATTATGTAATGCCCCATCTACATTCCAAAGATGCATGATCAGCATCTTCTCTGATATGGTAGAACAATTCTTAGAAATTTTCATGAATGACTTTTTCATTTTTGGATCTACTTTCTCTAAATGTCTAGATCATCTAAGACTAGTTCTAGAATAATGTAAGGAGAAACATCTAGTTTTAAATTAGAAAAAATGTCAATTCATGATCAGAGAGGGTATAGTCCTCGATCATGTGATTTCAAAGAGGGGCATAGAAGTGGATAAAGCTAAGATAGATTTAATTAGAAATCTTCCACCATCAAAATCAATAAAAAAAATTTGCTCTTTCCTCGAACATACTGATTTTTATAGACGATTTATCAAAAACTTTAGCAAAGTGGCTCGACCATTAACTAGCTTGTTAACTAAAGATGTTAAATTTAATTTCCTACCTGAATATCTTGTGTCCTTTGAACATTTAAAAAAGGAATTGGCCTCAGTCCTAATTCTTCACCCATCAGTATAGACTCAACCTTTTGAGCTCATGTGCAATGCATCAGATCATGCCATAGAAGCTGTCCTAGATCAAAGAATTGATAAGTTACCATGAGTGATCTATTATGCTAATAGAATCTTAAATGATGCACAGCTAAATTATTCAACTACTAAGAAGAAATTTTTAGCTATAGTATTTGCTTTAAAAAAATTTAGTTTCTACTTAGTAGGTTCTCATGTGATTATCTATTGCTCAAATAGACAATCCAAGAGGAGGGGATGAATTAGATTTTTAAAATTTAAAATAGATATGTGCGGTGATAAATGATTAAATTCTAAGTGAATCAAATATGAGAGTAAATAGAAGACACAATCAAGAGCACACACATAAATAAGAAAATTTTATAGTGGTTTGGTGCTCTCGCAGCACCTACGTCCACTTTCCAAGAAAACTCTTTGGAATTTCACTATAATCCAATAAGATTACAGCTAGATAGTTTTTCAGGCTCACTATCCAAAAACTTAATTGATTTTTTACTAAATTCACCAACCACAACCCTTACAAGGATCAGATAAATCAATCTAAATAAACAGAGGGGAGAAAACTTCCAAAACCCAAGTTTTAGCCCCTGCTGAAACCAAGTACACGAAAAGAGGAAAAAAAATTTTACACCTCGAAATGCCCCTTTGAATGAGCAAAAAAGTTATCCTTGAAGTTCGTTGAAAGCCTCTTTGAATATGTGGAGTTAATGCACTTGAGGGTTCTTCAAAGCTTGAGAGAATTGATTGATTGGAGGTTGGGTATTCATTCAAGAATAGAGCGTGCTTCACTTTCTCTCATTTTTCTTAGATCAATTAAAAATAAGCCTTCTTTCTTTTATATCTGTAGCATTTTCTCTCTTCTGATGATGATTGGAGCTCATAAAAAGTAAAATCCAATCATTGGAGAGTAGCAACAAATCATTGGGATCAAAAAAATCCGATCTATGATGCCCCATCAAAATGTTATCATCGAGTCTCGAGGAATCAAAAAAATCTGATATGGAACGCCATCAAAAGGTTATCATCGAGTCTCGAGATCTCTCAATTTGTCTTAAGATGTCTCATCTGGTTACGAGATCTCTCGGTTTGATCATGAGAGCTGTCACCTTTAGTCGCACGAAAAAATCAGCTTTCTAAATAAAATGGCTTGCTTGAGATCAAGACCTCTCGATTCTAAAGGAGACATCTTGCTGGAACCGTGAGACCTCTCGAATGTCCTATGAGACCTCTCACTCTTAGTGTATAAAAATTGGATTTCTATCATCTGAGACCGAGAGCTCTCGAGATGCACTAGAGACCTCTCAAAATCGAACCAGAACTGCATTTAGAGCATGCCAGTCCACTTGAAAGCTCTCTAAAAAATTTCAAGACATCTCGAAGACTGCTCTAAGATAATTTTGAGAAAATTTTTGCATCAATCAAGAGGATTCAATTTTTATTTGAATTCCACTTTATGTCTTTCCTATTTTGGTCAAAGAGCTCTCTTTCTTCTGACATTGGAACTCTTAAAATAAAATATATTAGTAATCATTTGCTTTAATGTTTGGTCATCATAGAAATCACTTAGGAAGTTCAACAATCTCCTTGTTTTTCATGGTGATAAAATATTAAGCAAGCCATAAAAGGAGTGTAAGTAATATGTATATCATGAACTAATGAATGCAAATTTTTTGTATTAAAGCTCCCCCTTAATGTATGCTCTCATAAAATGAATAGGATTTGAATATTGTTCTTTTCATTTTGTATTTGTTCATTTCAATCATTTCATTTTCTAAAAGTTTATTTTTGTGTTTGTTAGTTTGAATTAATTATACATTTGTATTTTGGTTTGAATTAATTATACATTTACATATTTCTCCTTAATATTTCTCTCCCTTTTTGTCAACATCAAAATCACAATAATGAGAGGATCATAAAAAGGGAAGAACATAAAAAAGATTGATTTCAATGCAAGATGTAATAATATACAGATAGAGATGTATGTTGGTTTACAAAAAATGAATCTCATACCAACATACCTAAGCCAAAAGTCAAAACAAAAGAGATAATAGATCTAGTCCTCATCAGAGAAGAACTCAATGATAGGTTCAGAAAAAGATTTGGGTCTAGTAGAGGATAAGTGAGGAGTAGGTCTAGGAGAAGGTGATGGTCTAGAAGAAGATGATGGTCCAAAAGAGGATTGAGTCTGACTCAAAATCTGCTGTGGGGTGAAAATAAGGACTTCAGCCGTGGTGCACTAAATAGTGATGTTCTCTTCAAGTCACTATGCAATTCTAGCATTCTCGGATAGGAGTAGTTTAATTTGAGTTGATGTCTTATGTTGCTCCTTCTCCAAAATTTCTAGCCTTTGGGACAATCCACTAATTTATTGGCTAAGCATTTCTGTCTGACTTTCAGTAGATATTTTTTGTTCTTCAATCCTTACAAAGAGTTGATGCCTCACATTGGACAGTATATCCATAAACCTTTCAGATACTTTTTGAACCACTTCTTTTACCATCCTTTCAATTAAAAGATCTTGATCAAAAGCAGAGGGAGATGCTGGTGAAGGACAAGAAGGCACCTGAGGAGAGTGTGGGGACCTTGGTGTAGTGAAAGAGGGTCCAGCAGCAGACGGTGATGGTGGAGGGGGTGGAGATCTATGTTCTTCGGGCTTATTTGCAGTATGTTCATCTGGCCTCATCCATCTGTCATCATTTTTTACAAACTTCATCCAGTTTAATGTTCCTTCATTGATGAAGTCTATGTGAGCCAGCTTTTTGAAGTCTTCATCTTCTAGATTAACTTGAAAGTCCTTGAATATTAAGGTAAAGATCATTCCATAGGATAAATAGGCCTTGCTTTTGCTGGCAGTATCCTTCAGTTATTGAAGCATAAGAAAGGGAAAGCTGATGGGAGTTTTAGTCACCATAAAGAACATAACATCTAGTTCTCTCTTTCCAACCCATTCATGTCTTTCTATCTTAAGGAAAACTATGTGACTGACAAAAGATTGCAGTAATCTCATCTCAACCAAGAGAAGATGTGAGACTAATTATAGATTTTCATCAATATTCTCTCTTTCTAAGATGCACTTGAGAGCTTCAGTTTTGTTGAACAAGTTTAGATTGCTAATCCCTGCCCTAGGCACGTTGAGAAGCTGTCCTATTTTTTTTTTATCTAAGAAAATGTGCACTCCTTTCATAACGGACTCTACCTTCAACCCATGCTCAAAGCTAATGTTGTTGAAAAAATCTCTTATCAAGTTTGGATAAATATTTACCTCGAGGGTACATAGCTTTTTCCATCCTTGCTATCGGATCCAAGACCCAATATAGAAGTATTTCTAGTCTAGGTATTCGATGTCCACACAGCGGCCTGTTGGAATAGTCCTAGTAGCAACGAAGAGACGAGCACAAGATGATGAAGCAGATGGAGATGATTGAGCCAAGTCCCGCTATCGCTTAGCCCTAGCTTCAGTCAATGGCATGATGGAAGGTCTTTGTGCAATGAGGGATCTCTTCTTCGAAGCCATTGGGGTTTAAGATTTGGAGGGAATGAACAAGAGATGGTGATTCAGAAGGTTTTTGAGGACAGGAGCGGAGTTTTGGAGAGTTTGGAGGAGAGGTCTCGGAAGAGCAGACTGAATGAATAAAATAGGAGATCTCATGTAGATCGATTAAAAAGAGAGCCCACAAGAATCGAGATGTCTCATCGTAAAGATGAGACATCTCAAAAACTTTAAGAGCTCTCGCATTTAGCATGAGAGATCTCAAAATCCAGTCGAGAGGTCTTGTGAATAACCCTAGCCTTCTTGAGCACAGGGGGAAGAAATCAAAATAGACGAGGATTTTCAAGCCATTTTTTTTCTCAAAATTTTCAAGATGGGATTATGGGTGTTAAGGATGATGGAAGGCAATAAAAAATAATCCAATAAATTTAAGATTAAACATTTTCAAAGTGGACCACAAATACCAAGTTCATCCCGAATTTTTGAGAATCTATCTTCACTTAAAGGTTTTGTAAAAATGTCAGCTAGTTGATTTTCAGTTGAAACAAATTCAAGCACAATATTATTGTTTTGAATATGATCTCTAATGAAATGATGTCTAATTTCAATGTTTTTGGTTCTTGAATGTTGAATAGGATTTTTTGTCAAGTTTATGGCACTAATGTTATCACATCTAATAGGTATCCTATTTTGCTTAATTTCAAAGTCTTTGAGTTATTGTTTGATCCAAGGTATTTGAGCATAATAACTTTCCGCAGCAACATATTCGGCCTCGATCATTGACAGTACTATAGAGTTTTGGTTTTTGCTATATCAAGAGATCAAGTTCAACCCTAGAAATTGACAGGTGCCATTGGTACTCTTTCTATCAATTCTACATCCTCCATAGTCTGCATCAGTATATCCAATCAATTCAATGGAGGATTATTTTGAGTACCAATGATCTAAGTTGTGTGTGTAGATCAAATATCTAAAAATTCCCTTAACAACTAGTAAGTGTGATTCTTTAGGATTAGATTGAAATCTAGCATACATAGATACACTAAATAATATATCAGGCCTACTTGCAGCTAAATAAAGTAAGGATCCTATCATATCTTTGTAGAGCTTTTCATTTACATTCTTACCATCTTCATCTTTGTCAAGTTTGCATAAGGGGCTCACGGGTGTGCCGATCTCCTTTCCATTTTTCATGCCAAACTTCTTGAGCATCTCCTTGATGTACTTTATTTGGCTAATGAAAATGCCTTCTATTGATTGTCTGACTTATAGTCCAAGGAAGAAATTCAGCTTTCCCATCATGCTCATTTTAAATTCACTCTACATTAACTTAGCAAACTCTTGATAAAGAATTTCATTAGTAGCTCCAAATATAATGTCATCCACATATATTTGAACTACAATAAGGTCATTATTTTTTTTTCAAAAATAGTGTGGTGTCTACACTTTCTCTAATAAAATTATTTTATAATAAAAATATACTCAATCTCTCATACCATGCTTTAGATGCTTGTTTAAGTTCATAGAGTGCTTTATTTCACTTATATACATGATTGGGAATTTAGTGATTTTCAAATTTGGATGGTTATTCTATAAATACTTCTTCAATAATATAACCATTCAAAAAGGTACTTTTCACATCCATTTAAAATAATTAAAATTCATATAACAGGAAAAAGCAAGTAATAATCTAATAGCCTCTAATCTTGCTATAGATACATATGTTTTATCAAAGTCAATTTTCTCTTCTTGATTATATTCTTTAGCAACTAATCTAGCTTTATTTTTTACAACATTATCATGTTCATCTAATTTATTCTTAAATACCCATTTTGTACCAATTATAGGATGATCTATGGGTCTATTTACAAGAGTCCATACATTGTTTCTTTCAAATTAGTTTAGTTCATCTTGCATGGCTAGCATCCAATTAGAGTCTTATTCAGCTTCTTCTATATTTTTAGATTCTATTTGAGAAACAAATGCAAGATAATCAAATGTATCCTTAAAAAAGGATCAAGTTCTTATTCCTTGTGAAGAATCACCTAATATCAATTCTCTTGGGTGATTGTGTGCATACCTCAACTCCTTGGGTAGATCTTTGTAATCATTAGATGCTTCATTCTCACCATCATTGCTTTGTTCCAAGATTGTTGTAGGTTTATCTTTGTCTTGAATATTATAATCATTCAAGTTTAGGTCCTTCATTCCATCTTCAAGAACTCCTGTATTATCATAAAAAATGTCTTCATTTTTTGAAGATTGATTGTTAGCTTCAACAAAGATAACATGTATAGATTCTTCAATAATTAAAGAGTGTTTGTTGAGGACTTTATATACTTTGCTAGATGTAGAATATCCAAGGAATATATACTCATCTATCTTAGCATCAAATTTTTTTAGATTATCTTTACCATTATTATAAATAAAATATTTGCAACCAAAAATATGAAAATAATTATTATTAGATCTTTTTTCTTTTCAAATCTCTAAGAGGTCTTCTTTAAGATTGGACGAATAGAAACTCTATTTAGGATGTAACATGCTGTGTTAATGGCTTCAACATAAAAGTATTTGGATAGATTTCCTTCACACAACATGGTACGGGCCATATCAACTAAGGTTCTATTCTTTCTTTCAACAACTTCATTTTGTTGAGGGATTCTAGATGCTGAAAAATTATATTCTATGCCATGTTCATTGCAAAATTCTTCAAAGTATTTATTTTCAAATTATGTGCCATGATCACTACGGATACATACAACAGTAGAGTTCTTTTCATTTGTTATTTTCTTGTAAAACTTTGAAAATATTGAAAATGTTTCATCTTTATGAGCTAAAAATAGAACCCAAGTGAAATGAGAATAATCATCAACAATTATTAGACCATACTTCTTTTTTCCTAGGCTTATGGTCCTAGTAGGTCCAAACAAATCCATATGAATCAATTCAAGAGGCCTAGAAGGTGAAATCACATTTTTGGATTTAAAACTCTCCGTAGTTTGTTTTCCAAATTGGCAAGCATCACAAACATGATCAACTTTGAAATTTAGTTTTGGTAGCCCCTTAACTAAGTCTTTATTATGCAATTTATAAAGAGTATGCATGCTAGCATGACGTAATCTTTGGTGCCAAAGTCAACTAGTTTTTTTTTATATTAGCATTCATTGCAACTAGGTATTGGCAACTCTTCATGGCAATTTCATCAACATTCATCATGTAGATGTTTCCATTCCTAAATCCAATGAATTTTAAGCTATCATCCAAGGAACTAGATACTTTGTATAAAGAAGATTCAAAAGAGACTTTAAAACCTTTATCACAAAGTTGACTGATACTAAGCAAGTTATGTTTTAAATTATCAACAAACAATACATTATCTATAAAGATGGTTGGAGTAATCTGAATTTTATCATAGCCAATTATTTTACCTTTGCCACTATCGTCAAAGATGACTACTCTACCTTCCTTTCTTTCTAGGGTGACAAATTATTGCTTGTCATCTGACATATGCCTTGAGTAGCCACTATCTAAATACCACTTCTGTTTTGATCCTTGGGCAGCAAGGCATTCCTATACAAACAATCAAGTGATAGTTTTAGGTACCCAAGTCTTCTTGGATCCTTTAGGATTAGTAGACATGGTTTTTTTCTGGAACTCAAATGCTTTTAACATACTTTTCATTAAATTTTCTAGTATTGCATTTAAAAGCCTTGTGTCTTATCTTTTTGCATTTAAAGCAAATGGTATGAGAAGTTCTATTAGAGATGGATGTAGTGAAGAAATTTTTTAGAAACTTGGTTTTGTCTTTAGGTTTATATCCTAGTTCGGTCTTATCATAAACTCTTCTTTGATTATTTAAAATCATTTAAAATTTTTTAGAATTATAAGTAAATTTATCAACTAAAAGCTTTAATTTATCCAATTCATCCTTTAGAATTTTATTTTCTTCTTTTAACTTATTGTGGCTACTAATTATCTCTTTCTTTTCTTTCAAGAGTGTTTGAGTCATTTCCTTAAGATTTCTATTTTTTGAGCTTATCTTTTTGAAATCTTTCATCAAGTCATAAAAAGTATCTTGAAGCTCATCAAAGATAAAATCTGAATCAAGAGTGGAGGATACCTCATCATCTTGTGCCATGAAATACAAGTTTGCATTGTTTTGATTTTCTTCCTCTGAGCTTGACTCATCGCTGTTACTCCAAGTTACTAACATGGCTTTCTTTTTTATTTTTTTTGGCCCCTTCTTCAATAGAGGACATTTAGCCTAGCTTCTTGCATTTGTATCCAGTGGGCTGATCCCTCTCTTTTTCTTTTTATTTCTTCCTGCTGGCTTCTTCTCTAATGAAGCTCCTCTTCTTTAGTCCTTATCTTCTTCTTTCCATAAATTTTTTGAATTTTTTGATTAGCCATGTCTTCATCATTTTCCACATTGGTGGATAGATCATCTTCTTTTACATCAGTTATGGATTTCAAAGCCATTATTTTCTTCTTCTTATTGTCTTCCTCATGGTGTCGACTCATGGCAAGCTCTTGTATCATCAAGGATCCAATGAGCTCCTCTAAAGATAGTGTGTTCTGATCCATTGCCTCCTGGATGGCTGTTAATTTAGCTTTTCATGACCTAGGCAAAGATCTGAGGATCTTTCTCACCAATTTACTGTTAGTATAAACTTTACCTAAGCTTTTTAAATCATTTATAATATCAATGAATCTTGTGTACATGCTAGTGATAGATTTAGTGAAGTCCATTTTAAATAACTCATATTGATGAACTAGCATGTTAATTTTAGTTTTTTTTACTTGATTTGTCTCTTCATGTGTGACCTTAAGTCTATCCTAAATTTTTTTTATAGAATTGCAAGTGAAGATTCGGTTAAACTCGTTTGCATCAATGGCACAATAGAGTACATTCATTGCCTTGGTATTTAATTTGACAAGTTTCTTGTTTGTTTCATCCCAATCCTTCTCCAACTTAGGAGAGGATATGCCATTGACAATGACTGTGGGTGTGAATGGATCATTGACAATGACACTCCATATGTCATAGTGAATGGCTTGAATAAAAATGCACATACGAGCTTCCCAATAGGTATAGTTGGACCCATTGAAAAGAGATGACCTATTTATGGATTGCCCTTCGGCAAGTGAACCTTCTAGTTGGGTTGACATGATCTTTGTCTCTAGTTGAAAAAATCAGCAATTAGTAGAGAACCTAGCTCAAATACCAATTGTTGCCCAAATAGACAATCTAAGAGGGGAGGGGGTGAATTGGATTTTCAAAAATTTAAAGTAGATATGTGTGGTGATAAATGATTAAATCCTAAGTGAATCAAATATGAGAGTAAATAGAAGACACAATCAAGAGCGCACACACAAATAAGAAAATTTTATACTGGTTCGGTGCTCTTCTAGCACCTACATCCACTCTCCATGCAAACTCTTGAAAATTTTTCTATAATCTCGTAAGATTGCAGTCAGATAGTTTTTTCGAACTCACTATTTAAAAATCTAGTTGATTTTTTTCTAGGTTCACCAACCACAACCCTTATATGGATCAGACAAACTAATCTAAATAAACAGAGGAGAGAAAAATCCCAAAACCCAAGTTTTAGCCCCTACCGAAACCAAGTACATGAAAAGAAGAAAAGAAATTTTATAACTCGAAATGCCCCTTTGAATGAGCAAAAAAGTTATCCTTGCAATTCATTGAAAGCCTCTTTGAATATATGGAGTTAATAAACTTGAGGGTTCTTCAAAGCTTGAGAGAACTGATTGATTGGAGATTGGGTATTCGCTCAAAAACAGAGCATGCTTTGCTTTCTCTCATTTTTCTTGGATCAATTAAAAATAAGCCTTCTTTATTTTATATCTACAGCATTCTCTATCTTCTGATGATGATTGAAACCCAAAAAAAGTAAAATTCAATCATTGGAGAGCAGCAACTAGCCATTGGGATCGAAAAATCCAATCTAGAATGTCCCATCAAAAAGTTATCGCTTAGTCTCGAGACCTCTCAATTTGTCTTGAGATGTCTTGCTAGATTACGAAGCCTCTCAGTTTGACCAGGAGAGCTCTCACCATCAGTCACACAAAAAATCTACTTTCTAAAAAAATTGGCTCGTCTAAGATCGAGACTTCTCGATTCTGAATGAGTCGCCTCACTGCAACCGCAAGACCTCTCAGAAATCCTGCGAGACCTCTAACTCTCAGAGCATAAAAACTGGGTTTCTATCACCTAAGATCAAGAGCTCTCGAGATTCACTCGAGATCTCTCAAAATTGAGCCAGAACTATATTTGGAACGTGCCAGTCAACTCGAGAACTCTCGAAAAAATTTCAAGACATCTCGAAGACTGCTCCAAGGCAATTTTGAGAAAATTTTTGCAGCAATCAAGAGGATTCAATTTTTATTTGAATTTCATTTTATGTCTTCCTTGTTTTTGTCAAAGAGCTCTCTTTGTTCTAACATTGAAATACCTAAAACAAAATATATTAGTAATTATTTGCTTTAATATTTGGTCATCATCAAAATCACTTAGGGGGTTCAACATTATCTACATAGATCATTCTACCATTAGACACCTTCTCTCAGAAAAGGATGCCAAGGCATGCTTAATTAGATGGATCCTTCTTTTGCAAGAATTTGACCTAGAGATAAAAGATAGAAAAGGTACCAAAAATATAGTGGTGGATCATCTATCTCGATTAGCAATTACACCAACTGAGGAACTAACTATTAATGCATCCTTCCTAGTTGAACAACTTACATCGATAAGCACTGAGCCTTTGTTTGCTGATATAGTAAATTATTTGGTTAACGATAAGATTCCCATTAACTGGATGACTCAGGACAAGAACAAATTTTATTCCCAAGTAAAATATTTTATTTGAAATGATCTATATTTATTCAAACAAAGTCCTGATCAAATTATAAGGAGATGTATCCTAGATGAAGAAGTTAGAAGTATTTTATCTTTTTGCTATGACCAAGCTTATGGTGGTCGTTTCAGTGCCAATAAGATAGCATCGAAAGTGCTCTAATATAGATTTTATTGGCCTAACCTATTTAAAGATGCCCATGAATATTGCAAAAGTTATTTTAGGTGTCAACAAATAAGACGAATTACCAAGAAAGATATGATGCCTATGAATCCCATTTTAATTGTAGAAATCTTTGATGTATGGGGAATAGATTTCATGGGAACATTTCCAAAATCTTTTGGGAATGAGTATATTTTAGTAGCCGTAAACTATGTATCTATGTGGGTATAGGCAATACCGTGCAAAATCAATGGTAGTAGGATTATTATAAAATTTCTTAAAGAAAATATCATATCTCAATTTGCAACCCCTAGAGCCATCATTAGTGATCATGGAACACACTTTTACAACTAATCTTTTGCATCACTGATGAAGAAATATAACAGTACCCACAAGCTGGCCACACCTTATCACCCATAGGTGAGTGGACAAGTTGAAGTGTCTAATCACCAAATAAAGCTAATTTTGGAAAAGATAATAAATGCAAGTAGAAAAGACTAATCTTTAAAGCTCACAGATGCACTTTGGGCATATCGCAAAGCTTTTAAGACCAACTTATAAATGTCTCTATATAGGTTGGTTTTTAGAAAGGCATGTCACCTACCGCTAGAACTAGAACATAGGGCGATGTGGGCAATTAAACAATTAAACATGGATTAAGACACAACCGGAGGCTTGAGGAAATTATAGATTAATGAGCTAGAGAAAATAAGAAATGAAGCCTATGAAAACTCAAAAATTTACAAAGAAAGAACTAAAGCTTTTCACAATCAAGTAATTCATAGAAAATCTTTTATACCTAGACAAAAAGTTCTTTTATATAATTCTAAGCTACACCTATTTATACAAAAATTAAGATCTAGATGGACTAGACCATATTTTGTCAAGAAAGTCTTCTCACATGGGGCCATAGAGATTGAAAATCCAAGTAATGGTGGTAATTTTAAAGTTAATGGATAATGATTGAAACCATTCTTGGAACTTTCCACTAACACTAATGAAGAAGCTATGGTTCTTTATGAACCAATTTACTTGGATTAATTTTTTGGATCTGGTCTAGCTAAAGACATTAAACTTAGTGCTTACTAGGAGGCAACCCAGGTTTTTACATTTAACATTTTTTTTTTGTTTTTAGTTTACGTTTCTTTCAGGATTAAGTTAGGGGGAGAACTACAAATCCATACTAGAGAAACAATAAATAAAACCTAGATCGAGCCAAGAATATATTAAGTCACGTGAACTCTTTTTTGTTATTTTTCTATCATTCATCACACTCTATTATTCTTTCCTCTATTGAGGACAATGAAAATTAAGTTGGGAGGGAAGGATAAATATTTTTTTTTATTTAAAATCCTCAAGTATGGTAATAATTAGTCTTATGTACCTGATTTTATGCTGATTTTAAATTTTTTAGATATTTTAATTGATGATTGATTAATGATTTAGAGAATTTT
This sequence comes from Cocos nucifera, assembly GCA_006176705.1. Lineage (NCBI taxonomy): Eukaryota > Viridiplantae > Streptophyta > Magnoliopsida > Arecales > Arecaceae > Cocos > Cocos nucifera. Next base: position 36,895 of record QRFJ01004975.1, on the reverse strand, counting down.
TGAATTACTAAGGATCCAATTATTAGAAAAATCCAATAAATGGTCGGGTCTAGAACAAAATAAATTTTTGAGTAATTCTAAAACATTCTTCCAGCCTATATTCAACAAAGAATCTATTTTACATGGGTATGGATAAATAAATTTAAAAAATAATATAAAAAAATAAAAAGCAAGTTCTAAACATTGGTCTTCCACCAAGTAATTGGATCCTGTTGCCTAAGTAAGCAATATTATTCATATCAAAAAATGGGCAATGTGAAGAAACTTCTTATGCAGTTAGTTTTAACTTGTAGCCTATTTGACTCAAGTCAATAAGCCTGATGCGTGTTCTACATCTAGTACCCTAAAGCTAACTAGTTTGAAAGTCATTGGTCCAGAGCTCGCTACAAGGGTCGGATAGAAAGCTTAAGAGGTTAAAACATTATACTAGCTGCAAAAAAAAAAAAAACTCTATTCCTTACTAAAGATAAAGGATTTAAAGAATAAAGGTAAGAAATTGGTCAAAGAAAAGCTCTAAAATTTTATGTTCTTCACTTAACCACTACTTGGGATGGAATTAATAATCCAATGATGTGTTTATTAAATCTCTGACCAGGTATCAACTGACCTTAAGATGACCTAAAGAAATTTTTACATCTTATCGAGTCAGTACATACTTCTAATTTCTCTTTTTACTCGAGGATGAGTAAAACTCAAGTTGGAGGGTATGATAATTATTATAAAATATTAATAAAAGTATTAAATAATTTTATATTTAATATTTATTTAAAAAATTAATACTTTTATTAATGTTTTGCAGGAAAGGAATCTACCAACATGAAAAGCTCAATTTATGGATTCAAATGGATTAAATTTCATGTGAATCAAAGCTAAATTAGAATTATTATGGAAGCTAAAAATTTAAATAAAAGAAAAAATAATAATTAACCAATCGAACCAGTCTGTCCAGTAACAAACCAGCCACAGCATGATCCATTAGAGCCCAGCACCTTCGGCCCACAGCAGCCACTTCCCCCTTTCACCATGATGTCAGGTAGATGCTAGCCAACCACCCGATCCATGGTGGACCAGTAGCCAACTCAATAGACCTAGACCCTTAAATTGTCTAGAAAAATTATATCATGGTGCATGATGGGGTCTGGGGCACTTTGCGCAATCACACGACTGTGCGAGTTTCGCACATGGCATCCAACAGACGAGAGTAGCTCCCGACTCGATCAAGACATCTTCAGCCCTTTCCTTTGCACAATCGAATGAACAACAACGATCCCGACCAAGATCGGATGGCAACAACCTATTTCTGACTTTGATCAGGAGCTCCCAGCAGTAGATTTTGATAGGATTTGAGCCTTTGATCAACAATCTGATGGCCAGGATTTCATTAGCTTCAAATAATTTGAGCCAAACTCGAATTGGACTCCGAAAAAGATCATAAAACTCTTGATTTCCTCTCTATTTAAACCCCTGTTCATGGTAAAAGGAAGGAGAGGTCCGGGGAGCAACAACAAGCAATTTTTTTTCTTTTCTCTTTCTTTTTCTTTTATTTTTCTTCAATCCAAGAAGCTTGAAGATCATAATTATGGAGGAGTTTTCAAGCATGCATGGCTAAGGATCTCATGTCTTTGGGGAGTAGGAGAAGTCTTTAGTATGAGAGTTTATAATTAAATCTTGTTTCTTTTTATTTGAGCAATAATTTTTTTATCTATTTTTTGCATGCCAATCTTATTGATGCTTTAATGTCATTCTTTAAATTTATAACTAAAGAGATATCATGATGGGAAATACGTATCTCAATTAGATAATATATTTATAATATTTTAACAATTTTTTTAATTTATTCGAGAGTGAAGGAAAAATCTGATTTTTCAGACCAGGTTCATTCAGATCTGATCGGATCAAGAGATATATTTCAAAAATTTTTTTGATCTTATCAGATCTTATTATTTTAATAATTAAAATAAAATTAAATTAAATCAAATTTAATTTACCTTGATGTAGGGTAATCCTATTACCCGTTGATGATCCTGTAAGCAGCGGAAGGTTCTGGATCTAGCCACGCAAGTGCCTGGCCTCTACCGGTATCCACTCGGGCTGGATCTGGAGATCCTCTTCTTCTCTATCACATCTCCAAAAATTAGATCTGGATCTGATTTGGAGGATCTTCAAAACTCCTTTTGAAGATCAGCAGTTGTCCTTTGCAGCAGCGCAGCCTTCTAGCTTTCTGTCGCCTTTCTCTCATCTGGATTGCACCAACCAAGGATCCAAAACTCCTTTGGACGTGGAGAGGAGAGGGAGAAGATGGACTTGGCATGGAGGAGGAGAGGAGAGGCAGCCTTGGGCATGGGAATTTTCAAATGCTTTTTGAGTTGGGCGCAGGGTCTTATTTATAGACTATGCGTGATCCAACTCCTCTTCTTCCCAACCAATCACAACCCTTTGTGAAATCAGATCTAAATCTGATTGGTGGAAATAGAGTCCCTTGGATTCCTCCTTAGATGGGTGCCTAAGACCAGTCAAAGTTGGTTCTTAGGAGAACTCTAATTGGAATCCAAAAAGGAGATGGAGTCCCTATCCAACAGGGACTCCTAGGCGCCTCCAGCTTGGGCACACGCCAAGGGTGGCGTGCGCCCTCCTCCTTGCCAGGTTCTGGCAGGGGGACAAGCCCCCACCAGCTCTCCAATAGGTGCATGACATGTGGACAAAAGTCAAAGTATCAATGGTCAACATTTGACCAGTCAAAGGTCAACTTTTGACCAAAGTCAAAGGAACGAGAGAAATGGCAGGTGACCAAAAATGGCAGGTAATTGTCTTACAAAATAAGACAACCCTTTTCTGACTTGGACAACCTCCAGTCAGACCATAGTGAAGGCCTCTGATTGAGCACAAACTCCTTTGGCTCAGTCAGGACAACTATTTATGATAGTAAAAGAAGAACGTTAGGTTCAATCGAGTGCTAGCACGATTTTCTTGAACCTAATTGAATCTCATTCAGATCAATTGAACTAGGATCAGTTCAATTGATGATCACCAGATTCAAACCCTTGTTTGTGTGACCCAGTTAGGTTCAGTTCTGTATGGTAATGGGATATGTCATGATCTCTATCATCGACATCATCGAAACTCCTTTCGATGGATCAGAACTCTTCTGATTCGAACAGCTAGAATGATCGATCATCTAAATCATTCTAATTGCTCCCAAAATCCACCAGTGACACCTAGCAGTATATGGTGGCAACCCATCAGAGCTGAATGCGAACCTCTTGGTGCAGCTACCTGTGTGATTAAGTTCTTCTATCTTGAGCCCCGATCAGATTAGGGTTAAGGTGAACTCGTCAAACCCTAGTTCTGTCATATGATGTAATCATTCGATTCAAGTCCGATGTGAAAATCTAAATAGAAACTCTTTCTATTATTTCACTCTGCCATGGCCATGGGCTTCTGGACTTGATTCTCATGATCATCATAGGGCTGCTCCTCTACCACCGAGGTAGATAGATTCCATCTTGATGCAATCCAGTTCCTACAATGAACATGCTATAGCCAACATACACCTCAGGGTTCCATATGGCTAGGAGACCGAGTAATGGTGTAGTCAAACTATAACACCCTCAAGGTGAACTGCCGATGCACCTCAGGTCAAAGAACCAGACACACTACTGCAGCATCGAGTCAGTCATTGACGAGAAGGTAGACTTCCTAATGACTACTCGAGGTGGTCACGCTCAGTGCCCTCGTTCTCTAACGAGTACCTGTACTCTCGCTCCGGTGTCTCCACACCGTAGACTCAAGACTCATCTACTAAAGAGAAGCGATTGTACACCAACCTTCCGGATCAATCACCATCCTCGTGATGATCCTATGGTCGGGAGCATTTTATGAGTTAATAATGATTATTCATGTCTTAAATTTTCAACTCTTGAAAATATGAATTATCATTACCATTAACTCAAAGGATGTATCACAGACACTAAATACACATATGTGATAGAAAATAACCCATTTTATTGATTATAGTCAAAATTATAATTTTGCCCCTAGAAGTGTATTACAAGTGTCAGCCAATTCTGGCTTCTAGGGCACATATATCTAACAATCTCCCACTTGTCCTAAAGCCAATTGGCTACAAGTCTAAGTCCCATCTTCTCAAGGTGGGCTTCGATCTTCTGCTGGCCCAACGGCTTTGTAAGTGGGTCTGCCACATTATCTGTGGAGTTGACTCTCTTGACCTCGACGTAACCCTTCTCGAGGTAATCGCGGATGAGGTGGTATCGCCGCTCAATGTGCTTGGATTTTTGGTGAGACCTCGGCTCCTTAGCAAGGGCTATGGCGCCATTGTTGTCGCAGTATAGAGGAATGGCATCTGATGGCATTACTCCAATTTCTGCAGCAAACTTCTTGTACCAGAATGCTTCCTTCGCAGCCTCTGATGCAGCGATATATTCTGCTTCCATGGTGGAATCTGCTATCACGGTTTGCTTGGAACTCTTCCAGCTGACAGCACCACCATTGCACACAAACAGACTCCCAGATGTCGACTTTCGATCATCTATATCGGACATGAAATCCGAGTCTGTGTATCCCTGGACTTGGAGTTCTCCATTACCAAAGACCAACATCATATCCTTAGTTCTTCTCAAGTACTTAAGGATACATTTCACAGAAGTCCAGTGTTCTTCACCTGGATTTGACTGATATCTGCTTGTGACACTCACAGCATGGGCTATATCAGGTCGTGTACATAGCATGGCATACATGAGGCTCCCTATTGCAGAAGCATAAGAGATCTTGCTCATGCGTTCTATTTCCTCAGGTGTGCTAGGGCACATCTTCTTGGAAAGATGAATACCATGTCTGAAGGGTATTAATCCCCTCTTAGAGTTTTCCATACTAAACCTCTTTAGTACTTCCTCTATGTACATCTTCTGTGAAAGTCCTAGCATCCTATTCGGTCTATCCCTATAGACCTTAATTCCTAGAATAAAGGATGCTTCACCTAGGTCTTTCATGGAGAATTCCTTGGACAACCATATTTTGACTGTCGTCAACATGGGAATATCATTCCCAATAAGGAGGATGTCATCCACGTACAATACGAGGAAGACAACAGCGCTCCCACTGACCTTTTTGAAGAACACATGGTTCCTCTTCATTTTTGATGAAACCAAACATTTTTGATCACATCATTGAAATGAGTGTTCCAGCTCCGAGATGCTTGCTTAAGTCCATATATGGACCTTTGCAGCTTGCAAACCTTGTGATCAGTATCACTGGATGTGAAACCTAGCGGCTGTTCCATATAGATATCTTCCTCAAGATATCCATTTAAGAATGCCGTTTTCACGTCCATTTGCCATATTTCATAATCGAAATAGGCTGCAACGGCAAGCAATGTGCGGATGGATTTTAGCATAGCCACTGGGGAAAAGGTATCCTGATAGTCAATGCCTTCGCGTTGACTATAACCTTTTGCCACTAGTCTAGCCTTGAATGTCTCCACATTCCCATCTGCACCAATCTTTCTCTTGAAGATCCATTTACACCCAATAGGTACTATACCTTCTGGTGGATCTACCAAGGTCCAGACTTGGTTTGAGTGCATCGAGTCAATTTCTGACTGCATTGCCTCTAGCCATTTCTCGGAGTCGATATCTGATATCGCCTCGTTGTAGGTTTTGGGATCATCACCATGAGCACCATTACCTACGAGGAACATTTCCTCTACTTCCTCTGAAATAATACCTAAGTATCTTTCAGGGGGATGGGAAAACTCTTTTCCGATCTACGAGGTGGAGGAGGTAGTGTTCTTATTGGCTCAACCTGATTTGGTTCCAATTGGTCCTTAGCTCGTTGTACTTGTGAGACTTTCTCATCAAGCTTAATCTGCTTTCCAATGCCGCTATCTTGAATAAACTATTTTTCAAGAAAGATGGCATGTCGACTCACAATCACATTGTGGTCTTCTGGAATGTAGAAATAGTATCCTAATGACTCTTTAGGATATCCTATGAATCGAGCTCTGAAAGGACCTAAACTCTAACTTGTCCGCTTGTTGTCTTTTGACATGAGCCGGACAACCCCAAATTCTGAGATGACTCAGACTTGGTTTCTTACCGTGCCATATCTCATACGGTGTGGTAGGAACGGTTTTAGAGGGAACCCTATTCAGTAGATAAATTGAAGTTAACAATGAATGTCCCCAAAGAAAATCAGGGAGGTCTGTGAAGCTCATCATGGATCGAACCATATCCAATAGAGTCCGATTTCTCCATTCTGAAACCCCGTTGAGTTGAGGTGTTCCTGGTGGAGTCCATTGAGAGACTATGCCATTTTCCTTGAGATAGTCTAGGAATTTCCCGGCTAAGGTATTCACCTCCTCGATCTGATCGAAGAACCTTAATGGGTTTTTCCAGTTTGTTTTTCTACTTCATGTCTGAATTCTTTGAACTTTTCAAAAGCTTCAGACTTGTGTCTCATAAGATACACATACCCATACCTAGACAGATCATCGGTAAAGGTAATGAAGTAGACAAAATTGCCTCTAGCCGGCACATCAAATGGGCCGCACACATCAGTATGTACTAGGGCAAGGAGATCTGTGGCCCTCTCCCCATGTCCAACAAAAGGGAGTTTAGTCATTTTGCCTTGAAGACAAGATTCACAAGTTGGATATGACTCGGAAAGTCAATGGACTCAATAGCCCATTTTTCTCCAATTTGTTGATCCTATCTTCTGCTATATGACCTAATCTCAGGTGCCATAGATATCTGTCGTTTGGACTATCCCTAGGTCGTTTGGCATTCACGTTTTGCTCGATAGTTAGAACAGGTACATCAATATGTAGCTGATAAAGACCATTAATAAGAAAACCATTTGCAATTTTATTTCTTTCATAAAGAATGTTACAATGGTCCTTAAAGAAGGTAATCACATAGCCTTCTAGTGCTAAGCATGAAACAGAAATCAAATTCCTGCTAGCTGCAGGCACATAATAACAGTCTTTCAAAACTAAGTCTAAACCAGATGGTAATCGAAGAGGGTATGTTCCACCACGGCTACTGCAGCAACTCTTGCTCCATTACCGATGCGTAGGATCATGTCTCCATCCCTCAGCCTCCTGCTATCCTCAAGACCCTGCATGGAAGTGCACAGATGAGCACTAGAACCAGAGTCAAGCACCCAACTGGATGCAGAAGAAACCGTAAGGTTAGACTCAATAACGAGCATACCTCCAGAAGGACCTTCCTTCTTGTTCTTCAGGGTGGCCAGGTAAGTAGGGCAGTTCCGCTTCCAATGGCCGTCGCTGTTGCAATGGAAACACTTTCCTTTGACATCGGCCTTCTTCTTCGGCTCTGCCTTCTTCTTCTTTGATCCTTCCACCTTTTGCTTTTTCACAGACTTCTTTTTCTTTCCATAAGACTTTCTTTTGGAAGAAGTCCGTTCCATAGCAAGAACTGAGCCTTTAGAACCTTTCATAGAAAGCTCAGCGGTGAACCAGCATATTCATTAATTCGGCCAAGGAATTTTGAAGTTTATGCATGTGGTAATTCATGATGAATTGCCCATATGCATCAGTCAAGGATTGCAGAATAATATCATTCTGCAGATCCAAGTCTAACTTCACACCGAGCTTCTCAAGCTCTTCCATGTCCTTGATCATCATGTCAGACAGTGATCTTGGACTGACTGCCCATCACGCATCTTAGCCTTAAAAAGTCATTTCGTGACTTGATACTTTGGCTGCGCGACTCTGTTCACCAAACATCTCCTGTAGGTGAGCCAACATTTGGCGAGCAGTCCCGATATCTTCATGTTGGCGCTGGAGCTCATCAGACATCGAGCCCAACATGTAATATCTGGCCTTATTATCTTCGTCTATCCATTTTTCCAGAGACGCTCTCTGTTCAGTGGATGGACGGGCTGGTAAGGTGGGAGGGTCCTGGTCCAATAACATGGGTTAACTTCTCAAAACCCAAAATAATTTTGTAGTTCCTGAGCCAATCTTTATAATTGGGTCCAGTCAGTCTATGTGTGTCCAGGATACGTGCCAATGGGTTGGACGCAGACATTTTTCCTGTAGAGAGTCAAAGATTCTAGTTAGATACTGTAATTATTGACTTGACCAATTTATTTAGGAATTTTATTTTTAAACAAATTAGCTCCCACTATTTTCTCGGATCCCTACACTCCCTCTGTAGAGATGCAAAAATCTCCATGATTAATGATTTCTAGTGGGTGGTGCGGTCTCACCAACTGACTCATCACCTCACCTAACAGTTATTGGTGATGGGTTAGCCAATGAGTGAACAACTCTTGTTCAATGATTCTCTAATCATGGTGCACCCAAACTTGGTCTCTAATTCATGAATCTCACCGTATCCGAAATATTGATCCACTCCTTAGTTAAGTCAGACCCACCATTTGCATAGACTGGATTCCTAATTGAGTCTCTCACCGTATCCAAAATATTGAGCCCAACTCATCCTCCAGCCCATAGCATCCAATGCCTAATAGACATGGTTGCATCTTTTCCGGTGCAACTGAGCCACTGTATCCAGCCGAGAACAATCAACCCCGGGAAGGGCCCGCACATCTACAATGGTGGAAGACCTCAGACTTAATCTTTTCTTAGGGAGAATTGATTCAGGTCTCATTAAACTAGACTTGTCATTAGTCATAACAATTATGACTAACCTAGTGGCATGGGTTAGCTCGGATTATTGACCACCTCAGATCAGAACTGTGTCAACAGATATGGCCAGGTAAGTGAGACCGGTGGAAGGAATATGCCATTAACTCGTACAAGAATGCATTCAGGTCGAGTAGCTTCCAATTAAAAACCAGTCGGTCGTATGTGCCAAACTTACCTTAGACACCAAATTGTTGAGTCAGAACCAATTGGGTTAGCCTACAATCCAGACTCTAACCTCTGAGCCTAATTAGGTCTTGCTTGATCGTGACTCGATCTTGACCCAGACTTAATCCTATTAGGCTGGTCAATTTAAGCATTGTTGATCCCATCTAACCAACTCTTGATTCGGTTTGATCAACCGCTTAGACCTAATTGAGCTACCCAAGCCCGAACCCAGTATTATGAATATGTCTTAGATCTGAAAATTCTCAATTTTAGACCTAATTAATATTCCATAATCTTAATTCTTAATTAAGTAGGGTTCATAAACAAAATATGCACAATAAATCCTAGGGTTTCAGGATCTAGGGTTTTGCAGAAAGTAAGTTTTGGGTTTCTGATTAAGGACGAACACGCAGCACCCCTACACATCATAAGAACACCCCATCGAATGGGAAGGAGAGGGCCTTTAAACCCTTCTTCATTCTTATGACCGGACGGCCAAGAGGAACGCCTTAATCAGGAACATGCAATACTACAAAACAGTTTTAGATCTATATCATATATCTCATATACAAATTAGATCTAATCATGGCATATTTTGCATACATCTCATGTATCGAATCATGCATATTTTCAGATCTAAATTATCTCATAATAATCTAAAAAATTAGATTTAAATTGATCTAATCAAAATAAATTCTAATCTAGACAATTATGTAGAACTATTCTACAACTAGTCTAGACATGCATCAATCATATCTCATATGATATTTAAAATTAAATAATTTTTATTTGCTATTTTTTAGATGTTATTATAACAATTATAATATCAAAAAATAGTAAATAAATAGATCTAAAATATGATTTAATCAGAATTAAATCAAAACATGCAAGACTATTCTATAGAACTATTCTATTTTAGAACTAGTCATGCATATTTTCTAATCTTAGATCCAAATCATTTAATTTTAATTTTTTCTGATTTTAGATCTGATCACATCTCATGTGACATCTAAAATCACTTATTTTTTAATTAAAATAAATTTAAAATTAGATCTAAACACTTTTAGAACCTTGGCTCTGATACCAGTTGAAGGAAAAATCCTGATTTTTCCGGATCCAGGTTCGTTCAGATCTGATCAGATCAAGAGATATATTTCAAAAATTTTTTTTCTTTGATCTAATCAGATCTAAGATATTTTAGATCTAATTCTTTATTATTTTAATAATTAAAATAAAATTAGATAAATTAAATCAAATTTAATTTACCTTGATGTTGGGTAATCCTATTACCCGTTGATGATCCTGTAAGCAGCGGAAGGTTCTGGATCTAGCCACGCAAGTGCCTGGCCTCTACCGGTATCCACTCAGGCTTGGATCTAGGAGATCCTCTTCTTCTCTATCACATCTCCAAAAATTAGATCTGGATCTGATCTGGAGGATCTTCAAAACTCCTTTTGAAGATCAGCAGTCGTCCTTTGCAGCAGCGCAGCCTTCTAGCTTTCTGATCGCCTTTCTCTTGATCTGGATCGCACCAACCAAGGATCCAAAACTCCTTTTGGGCATGGAGAGGAGAGGGAGAAGATGGACTTGGCATGGAGGAAGGAGAGGGAGAGGCAGCCTTGGGGCATGTGGGAATTTTCAATTGCTTTTTGAGTTGGGCGCAGGGTCTTATTTATAGACTATGCTGTGATCCAACTCCTCTTCTTCCCAACCAATCACAACCCTTTGTGAAATCAGATCTAAATCTGATTGGTGGGAATAGAGTCCCCTGGATTCCTCCTTAGAGGGTGCCTAAGACCAGTCAAAGTTGGTTCTTAGGAGAACTCTAATTGGAATCCAAAAAGGAGATGGAGTCCCTTGTCCAACAGGGACTCCTAGGCGCCTCCAACTTGGGCACACGCCAAGGGTGGCGTGCGCCCTCCTCCTTGCCAGGTTCTGGCAGGGGGACAAGGCCCCCACCAGCTCTCCAATAGGTGCATGACATGTGGTCAAAAGTCAAAGTGTCAATGGTCAACATTTGACCAGTCAAAGGTCAGACTTTTGACCAAAGTCAAAGGAACAAGAAATGGCAGGTGACCAAAAATGGCAGGTAATGTCTTACAAAATAAGACAACCTTTTTCTGACTTGGACAACCTCCAGTCAGACCATATGAAGGCCTCTGATTGAGCACAAACTCCTTTGGCTCAGTCAGGACAACTTATTTATGATAGTAAAAGAAGAACGTTAGGTTCAATCGAGTGCTAGCACGATTTTCCTTGAACCTAATTGAATCTCATTCAGATCAATTGAACTAGGATCAGTTCAATTGATGATCACCAGATTCAAACCCTTGTTTGTGTGACCCAGTTAGGTTCAGTTCTGTATGGTAATGGGATATGTCATGATCTCTATCATCGACATCATCGAAACTCCTTTCGATGGATCAGAACTCTTCTGATTCGAACAGCTAGAATGATCGATCATCTAAATCATTCTAATTGCTCCCAAAATCCACCAGTGACACCTAGCAGTATATGGTGGCAACCCATCAGAGCTGAATGCGAACCTCTTGGTGCAGCTACCTGTGTGATTAAGTTCTTCTATCTTGAGCCCCGATCAGATTAGGGTTAAGGTGAACTCGTCAAACCCTAGTTCTGTCATATGATGTAATCATTCGATTCAAGTCCGAATGTGAAAATCTAAATAGAAACTCTTTCTATTATTTCACTCTGCCATGGCCATGGGCTTCTGGACTTGATTCTCATGATCATCATAGGGCTGCTCCTCTACCACCGAGGTAGATAGATTCCATCTTGATGCAATCCAGTTCCTACAATGAACATGCTATAGCCAACATACACCTCAGGGTTCCATATGGCTAGGAGATCCGAGTAATGGTGTAGTCAAACTATAACACCCTCAAGGTGAACTGCCGATGCATCCTCAGGTCAAAGAACCAGACACACTACTGCAGCATCGAGTCAGTCATTGACGAGAAGGTAGACTTCCCTAATGACTACTCGAGGTGGTCACGCTCAGTGCCCTCGTTCTCTAACGAGTACCTGTACTCTCGCTCCGGTGTCTCCACACCGTAGACTCAAGACTCATCTACTAAAGAGAAGCGATTGTACACCAACCTTCCGGATCAATCACCATCCTCGTGATGATCCTATGGTCGGGAGCATTTTATGAGTTAATAATGATTATTCATGTCTTAAATTTTCAACTCTTGAAAATATGAATTATCATTACCATTAACTCAAAGGATGTATCACAGACACTAAATACACATATGTGATAGAAAATAACCCATTTTATTGATTTTAGTCAAAATTATAATTTTGCCCCTAGAAGTGTATTACAAGTGTCAGCCAATTCTGGCTTCTAGGGCACATATATCTAACAGGCTGAGATAGATTGATTTTCAGTAAGTTAGGTTTAATTTTTATTGGTTACTCTAAATGACAATTATCAAAGGTTCGTCGAATGAAGATCCGCTCGAAGTGCTAGCTTCTTGTAGATCCCTCCTGATGGTTGATCTATAAAAGTATCTTTGGATCTCTTGGACTCTACAAGGGAGAAAGATCAAATGGAGGATTGAGGGAGAAGACCATCCCTTGGATCTCCCAAAAAGATGAAAAGAAAAACTTAGGAAAATCAATAAGAGAAGAGCCATCTTCTCTTTCAGGAAATCAACCATTGAAATTCTGAAATTGATTTCCAAGCTATGACAAGAGACCTTCTCCCCAATTATTTTTCATGCTCCATGGTCCTCTTTTTTTCTGATTTTTCTCATAAAAATCTCACAAAAATTTGTGATGAAAAGCCCTTGTAAGAAAATCTAAGAGAAGATGTTCTTCTCTTCTTTTTCTCTCAAGAGAACATCAACAACTTGATGTCCAAAGAGGCTTACATGCCCATTATTTTTAAGTGCCAATTCTCCACGTCCCATACCTTTTCTCTCTTTGATTTGTGTGGGAAACATGAGGAAAACTCACACCAAAACTCCCTTAAAAAGCGGCTCTCTCCCTTTTATGGGAGACTAGGTCAAGCCTAGTCTAGTAAGGAGTCTATGGAGGAATCCAAAGAGTGCTCCACATCCAATATTTTGAAGCACCAATCCACCCATGCCCCTCCCCTCTCTCTTTTTGATTTGCGTGAATTACCTAAGGATTTTTTACACCAATTACTCCTATAAAAGTGGCGCCCCACATTTTGAATGGGAAGACTAGGTCAGACCTAGTCTTAAAAGGAATCTTGGTGGCGTCCAACTCTTGGACACCACCTCCTATATTTTTTGCATGGAGATCGGAAAACCAATGCACAAGAAAAGAGGAATTGAGGGGTGCACAAAATAAGGAGGCATGGGAAAAAATCCATAAGAGAGGGAGAGAGTTTAAGAAAATTAAAACTCTAACAATTGGTGTCCTAGACAATTCGCTAAGTTTGACTAATTCAAACTTATTTCTAGATCCAAGTGGGGCATGGAATCTCTCATTGGCATGAGGAAACTCATGCAAATACCAAAGGAAAGGGCAAAAAAAATAAATGGCTTGGGTTTCTTCTTAGGTGCAAAGGATTAGGAGTCCTAGTCCAACTAGGACTCTCCTATTTAGACTACGTCAAATCTGGTTTAAATCTTATTTAAAATAGAATTAATTCAACCCAACTTAAGATGATCCTAGTCCAACTAGAAATCCAATTAAATTAGATTTAATCAAATTTAAATCTGATTTAAATACTAACTCAATTAGAAATTAGGTGCATTCAAGTTCTAGTCTAATAAGAAATTATTTTTCTTTATAATTGGCTTATCTAATAAACCAATTGGACTTAACCTAATTAAGTTAAACTAATTTTAATTAAATCTAATTCAATTAGACTAGATCTCAGCCAATTGCTCAATCAAATTGAGCCAATTAGCTATTCAATTATTAATCAATCCTCCTACAATGTTAGATGTATGCCCTAGAAGCTAGATTGGCTAAACACTTGCAACACACTTCTAAGGGCAATTTTATAATTTTGATTATAAATTAATAAAAAAATTATTTTCTATTACGGTAAATATTTAAAGTATCTATAATAAATTCTTTGAGTTAATGATAATGACAATTCATATTTTCAAGAGTTGAAAATTTAAGACATCAATTTTCATAATTAACTCATAAAATACTCCAGACCGTAGGATCATCATGAGGATGGTGATCGATCTGAAAGGTTGGTGTACGATCGCTTTCTTAGGATAGATGAGTCTTAAGTGTATAGTGTGGAGACATCAAAGTGAGAGTATAGATACTCATTAGAGAATGAGGGCACCGAGCGTGACCACCTCGAGCAGTCAAAAGAATGTCTATCTTCTCATCGATAACTGGCTCGATGCTATGGTGGTGTATCTGATTCTTAGATCTGAGGTACATCGATAGTTTACCTTGAGGGTGTTATGGTTGTTAGATATGTGTGCCCTAAAAGTCAGAATTGGCTGACACTTGTAATACACTTCTAGAGATAAAATTATAATTTTGACTATCAATAATAAAATGGGTTATTTTCTATCAAAAAATGTGTATTTAGTGTCTATGATACATCCCTTGAGTTAATGGTAATGATAATTCTTATTTTCAAGAGTTGAAAATTTAAGACAAGAATTTTCATTATTAACTCATAAAATGCTCCAGACCGTAGGATCATCATGAGGATGGTGATTGATCTGGAATGTTAGTGTACAATTACTTCTTTATAGTAGATGAGTCTTGAGTCTATGGTATAGAGACATCAGAGCGAGAGTATAGGTACTCCTTAGAGAATGACAGCATTGAGCGTGACCACCTCGAGTAGTCATAAGGAAGTCTACCTTCTCATCGATGACTGACTCGAAGCTGTAGTAGTGTGTCTGATTCTTTGACCTGAGGTGCATCGGCAGTTCACCTTGAGGGTGTTATTGTTTGACTACACCATGACTCAGTCTCCTAGCCATTCGAAATTCTGAGGTGTATGTTGGCTATAGCATGTTCATTATAGGAATTGGATTGCACCAAGATGGAATCTATCTACCTCGATGGATGAGGAACAACCCTATGATAATCATGAGAATCAAGTCCATAAGCCCATGGCCATGGCAGATAGTAAAATAATAGAAAAAGTTTCTATTAAGGTTTTCACATCAGACTTGAATCAAATGATTAAATCATATGATAGAAATTAGGGTTTGACGAGTTCACCTTAACCCGAATCTGATCGGGGCTCAAGATAGAAGAACTTAATCACATAAGTAGCTCCATCGAGAGGTTCATTTTTAGTTTTTTGATGGGTTGCCACCATATACTGCTAGGTGTCACTGATGGATTTTGGGAGCAATTAGAATGATTTAGATGATCGATCATTCTAGTTGTTTGAATCAGAAGAGTTCTGATCCATCAAAAGGAGTTTTAATGATGTCAACGATAGAGATCATGACATATCCCATTACCATACAGAACTAAACCTAACTGGGTCACACAAATAAGGGTTTGGATCTGGATATCATCAATTGGACTAACCTAGTTCAATTGATTTGAATAAAGATTTAATTAGATTCAAGAAAATCATGCTAGCAGACGATTGAGCCTAACATTCTCCTTTTTTCTATCATTAAAACTTATCTCGACTGAGTCAAACAAGTTTGTGCTCACTCAAGTACCTTTACTTAGCCTAGCTAGAGCTTTTCCAAGTTAGAAAAAGATTGTCTTAATTTTTGAGATAAATTTGAGACAACACCTGCCATTTTTCATCACCTGCTAATTTTTGTCCTTTGACTTTGGTCAAACATTGACCTTTGATCCTTGGACATTTGTCCATGTGTCATGCACTTATTGGAGAGTAGCTAGGGGATTGTCCACTTATTAGAAATTAGAAAGAAAGGGGTGCATGCCTTGGATGGTGTGCATCCATAGATAGGAACGCTTGGAGTCCCATATGGATGGGACTCCAGGTTGCTTCTTGGATTCAAACTAGGTGACCCTCACCTATAGACTTTGATCAGTCTTACGTGCCACCTTAGGATGAATCTTTGGGTCTTTCATCTGATTAGATCAGATGATGTCATCCCATCAATCAGATTTAGATCTGATTGAATCAAGCAATGTGATTGGTCGGGGTTATGTGGCACTGCATGGCACAGCAGGGTCTGTATAAAGACTTATCTACGCCCAACTTTTATAGAATTTTTTTTTAGCCATGCCCCAAGGCTACCCCTCTTTCTCCTTCATGCCACCTTTCTAATCCTCTCTCTCTTCTCCATGCCCAAGGAAGTTGGGCCCTTCAGATTCGTGCGATTCTAGCAAGAAAAGGCTAACGAGAAAGGAAGAAGGCAGCACTGCTACAGAGACGACAGCAGATCTTCGAAAGAAGTTTCGAAGATCCTCCAAATCTGATCTAGATCTAATTTTTGAAAAAAAAAAAAGAAAAGGAGAAGATCTCCAGATCTAGCTTGAGTGGATACTGGTAGAGGCCAGGCGCTTGCATGGCTAGATCTAGAACCTTAGGGCTTCAGCAGGATCATCAACGGATAATCAGATTATCCAAAATCAAGATAAAAATTAATTTAAATTTAATTTAATTTAATTTCTTTATTTATCAAATCATAAAATCAGATCTAGAAAATGTCAGATCAGATTAGGATCTAAGAGAAAATTTTTTAAATATGCCTCTCGATCCAATCAGATCTGAACGAACTTGACCCCAAAAATTCAGAATTTCCCTTCAACTGGTATTAGAGCCAGGTTCTTATAAAATTTATTTAGATTTGATTTAATCTAATAAATTAGTTATTTCAAATATCACATGAGATGTGATTATATCTAAAATTAGAAAAATTAAAAATTAAAATTAATTAATCTAGATCTAATATGTATGAGATACATAACTAGACTAGGAATAGAATTGTTCTATGTGTAGTCTAGTATCATAATTTTTATTTGATTAAATATAATTTTTAAATCTATTTATTTACTATTTTTTGATCTTATAAATATTATAATCAGATCTAAAAATAAAAAATAAATTTAATTTAATTTATTCATATGAGATATGATAGTTGCATGTTTAGACTAGTTGTAGAATAGTTCTACAAATAGGTCTAGATTAAATTTTATTTGATGAGATCAAATTTAAATTTAATTTTTTAGATGATTATGAGATAATTTAGATCTAAAAAATATGCATGATATGATGTATATAAAATATATTTTAATTAGATCTAATTTTTTTATATGAGATATATGCTTAGATCTAATTAGTTTTTATAGATTAGTTGTATTTCTGATTAAGGCATTCTCCCTTGGCCGTCCGATCATAAGAACAAAGTAGGGTTTAAAGACCCTCTCCTTTCCATTCGATGGGGTGTTCTTATGATGTGTAGGGGTGCTGCGCATTCGTCCTTAATCAAAAATTAAAAACTTACTTTCTGCAAAACCCTAGATCCTGAAACCCTAGGATCTTATTTATATGTTTTATTTATGAATCCTAAACTTAATTAAGAATTAAGATTATGAAACATATTAGGTCTAAAATTAAGAATTTTTAGATCTAAGACATGTTCATAAAATTGGGTTCGAGGCTTGGGTAGCTCAATTAGGTCTAGCGGTTGATCAAACCGAATCAAGAGTTGGTTAGATGGGATCAACAATGCTTAAATTGACCAGCCTAATAGGATTAAGTCTGGGTCAAGATCGAGTCACATGAGTGATCGATCAAGCTAAGACCTAATTAGGCTCAGTGGTTAGAGTCTGGATTGTAGGCTAACCTGATTGGTTCTGGCTCAATAATTTGGTGTCTAAGGTAAGTTTGGCAGATACGATCGACTAATTTTTAATTGGGAGCTACTCGACTCGAATGCATTCTTGTCGAGTTAATGGCATATCCCTTCCATCGGTCTCACTTACCTGGCCATGTTTGTTGACTCAGTTCTGATCTGAGGTGGTCAATAATCCGAGCTAACCCATGCCACTAGGTTAGTCATAATGGTTATGACTATGTCAAGTCTAGTTTAATGAGACCTAAATCAAATCTTCCTAAGAAAAGATTAAGTCTAAGGTCTTCCACCATTGTAGATGTGCGGGCCCTTCCCGGGGTTGATTGTTCTCGACTGGTTACAGTGGCTCAGTTGCACCAAAAAGATGCAACCATGTCTATTAGGCATTGGATGCTATGCGGGCTGGAGGATGAATTGGGCTCAATATTTTGGATACGGTGAGAGACTCAATTAGGAATCCAATCTATGCAAATGGTGGGTCTGACTTAACTAAGGAGTGGATCAATATTTCCGGACATGGTGAGATTCATGAATTAGAGATCCAAGTTTGGGTGCACCATGATTAGAGAATCATTGAACAAGAGTTGTTCACTCATTGGCTAACCCATCACCAATAACTGTTAGGTGAGGTGATGAGTCAGTTGGTGGGACCGCACCATCCACTAGAAATCAGTAATCATGGAGATTTTTGCATCTCTACAGAGGAAGTGTAGGGATCCAAGAAAATAGTGGGAGCTAATTTATTTAAAAATAAAATCTTTAAATAAATTGGTTAAGTCTTAATTACAATATCTAACTAGAAACTTTGACTCTCTATAGGAAAAATGTCTGCATCCAACCCACTAGCATGAATCCTGGACACCCATAGACTGACCGGACCAAATTACAAGGATTGGCTCCAAACTTCAAAATCATTTTGGGTTCTTGAGAAGTTAACTCATGTATTGGATCAGGATCCCTCCCACCTTACCAGCTCGTCCATCCGCTGAATAGAGAGCGTCTCTGGATAAGTGGACAGACGAAGATAACAAGGCCAGATACTACATGTTGGGCTCGATGTCTGATGAACTTCAGCGCCAACATGAAGATATCAGGACTGCTCGCCAAATGTTGGCTCACCTACAGGAGATGTTTGGTGAACAGAGTCGCGCAGCCAAGTATCAAGTCACTAAACGACTGTTCAAGGCTAAGATGCGTGATGGGCAGTCAGTCCAAGATCATTGTCTGATGATGATCAAGGACTTGGAAGAGCTTGAGAAGCTCGGAGTGAGGTTGGACTTGGATCTGCAGAATGATATAATTCTGCAATCCTTGACTGATGCATGTATGGGCAGTTCATCATGAACTACCATATGCATAAACTTCAAAATTCCTTGGCCGAACTTATGAACATGCTGGTTACCGCTGAGCTTTCCATGAAAGGTTCTAAAGGCTCAGTGCTTGCTATGGAACGGACTTCTTCCAAGAGAAAGTCTTTTGGAAAGAAGAAGAAGTCTGTGAAAAAGCAGAAGGTGGAAGGAGGAAAGAAGAAAAAGGCAGAGCTGAAGAAGAAGGCCGCTGACAAAGAAAAGTATTTCCATTGCAACAATGACGGCCACTGAAGCGAAACTGCCCTACTTACCTGGCCACCCTAAAGAAGAAGGAGGCAGGTCCTTCTGGAGGTATGCTCGTTATTGAGTCTAACCTTACGATTTCTTCTGCATCCAGTTGGGTGCTTGACTCTGGTTCTAGTGCTCACTTGTGCACTTCTATGCAGGGTCTTGAGGATAGCAGGAGGCTGAGGGATGGTGAGATGATCCTATGCATCGAAAATGGAGCAAGAGTTGCTACCATGGCCGTGGGAACATACCCTCTTCGACTACCATCTGGTTTAGACTTAGTATTAAAAGACTGTTATTATGTGCCTGCAGCAAGCAGGAATTTGATTTCTATTTCTTGCCTTGCATTAGAAGGCTATGTAATTAGTTTTCTTAAGGACCATTGTAACATTCTTTATGAAAGAAATAAAATTGCAAGTGGTTTTCTTATTAACGATCTTTATCAGTTACATGTTGATGTATCTATTTTTAATTTTGAGCAAAATGTGAATGCCATAAAATCAAAATGATCCTAGGGATAGTCCAAATGATAGGTATCTATGGCACCTAAGATTAGGTCATATAGCAGAAGATAGGGTTAACAAATTGAAGAAAATTGGGCTATTGAGTCCATTGACTTCTAAGTCATATCCAATTTGTGAATCCTATCTTCATGGCAAAATGACTAAGCTCCCTTTTGTAGGACATGGGGAAAGGGCCATGGATCTTCTTGCCCTAGTACATACTGATGTGTGCGGCCCATTTGATGTGCCGGCTAGAGGCAACTTTAGTCTACTTCATAACCTTTACCGATGATTTATCTAGGTATGGGTATGTGTATCTTATGAGACACAAGTCTGAAGCTTTTGAAAAGTTCAAAGAATTCAGACATGAAGTAGAAAAGCAAATTGAAAAACCCATTAAGGTTCTTCGATCAGATCGAGGAGGTGAATACCTTAGTCAAAAATTCTTGGACTATCTCAAGGAAAAATGGCATAGTCTCTCAATGGACTCCACCTGGAATACCTCAACTCAATGGGGTTTCAGAATGGAGGAAATCGGATCCTATTAGATATGGTCCGATCCATGATGAGCTTCACAGACCTTCCTGATTTTCTTTGGAGGATACTGTTTGTTAACTGCAATATACTTACTGAATAGGGTTCCTTCTAAAATCGTTCCTACCACACCGTATGAGATATGGCATGGTAAGAAACCAAGTCTGAGTCATCTCAGAATTTGGGGTTGTCCGGCTCATGTCAAAAGACAACAAGCGGACAAGTTAGACTTTAGGTCCTTTAGAGCTCGATTCATAGGATATCCTAAAGAGTCATTAGGATATTATTTCTACATTCCAGAAGATCACAATGTGATTGTGAGTCGACATGCCATCTTTCTTGAAAAATAGTTTATTCAAGATAGCGGCATTGGAAAGCAGATCAAGCTCGATGAGAAAGTCTCACAAGAGCAACGAGCTAAGGACCAAATGGAACCAAATCAGGTTAAGCCAATCCATACACTACCTCCTCCACCTCGTAGATCGAAAAGGGTTTTCCATCCCCCTGAGAGGTACTTAGGTACTATTTCAGAGGAAGTAGAGAAAATGTTCCTCGTAGGTAATGGGGTTCATGGTGATGATCCCAAAACCTATAATGAGGCGATATCAGATATCGACTCCAGAAAATGGTTAGAGGCAATGAAGTCAGAAATTGACTCGATGCACTCAAACCAAGTCTGGACCTTGGTAGATCCACCAGAAGGTATAGTACCTATTGGGTGTAAATGGATCTACAAGAGAAAGATTGGTGCAGATGGGAATGTGGAGACATTCAAAGGCTAGATTAGTGGCAAAAGGTTATAGTCAATGCGAAGGCATTGACTATCAGGATACCTTTTCGTCAGTAGCTATGCTAAAATCCATCCGCACATTGCTTGCTGTTGCAGCCTATTTCGATTATGAAATATGGCAAATGGATGTGAAAATGGCATTCTTAAATGGATATCTTGAGGAAGATATCTATATGGAACAGCCGCTAGGTTTCACATCCAGTGATGATGATCACAAGGTATGCAAGCTGCAAAGGTCCATATATGGACTTAAGCAAGCATCTCGGAGCTGGAATACTCATTTTAATGATGTGATCAAAATTATTTGGTTTCATCAAAAATGAGGAGGAGCCATGTGTCTTCAAAAAGGTCAGTGGGAGCGCTGTTGTCTTCCTCGTATTGTACGTGGATGACATCCTCCTTATTGGGAATGATATTCCCATGTTGACCATAGTTAAAATATGGTTATCTAAAGAATTCTCCATGAAAGACCTAGGAGAAGCATCCTTTATTCTAGGAATTAAGGTCTATAGAGATAGACCGAATAGGATGCTAGGACTTTCACAGAAGATGTACATAGAGGAAGTGCTAAAGAGGTTTAGCATGGAAAACTCTAAGAGGGGTTTAGTACCCTTCAGACATGGCATTCATCTTTCCAAGAAGATGTGCCCTAGCACACCTGAGGAAATAGAATGCATGAGCAAGATCCCTTATGCTTCAGCAATAGGGAGCCTCATGTATGCCATGTTATGTACACGACCTGATATAGCCCATGCTGTGAGTGTCACGAGCAGATATCAGTCGAATCCAGGTGAAGAACACTGGACTTCTGTGAAATGTATCCTTAAGTACTTGAGAAGAACTAAGGATATGTTGTTGGTCTTTGGTAATGGAGAACTCCAAGTCCAGGGATATACAGACTCGGATTTTATGTCCGATATAGATGATCGAAAGTCGACATCTGGGAAGTCTATTTGTGTGCAATGGTGGAGCTGTCAGTTGAAAAAGTTCCAAGCAGATAGTGATAGCAGATTCCACCATGGAAGCAGAATACATCGCTGCATCAGAAGCTACGAAAGGAGGCATTCTGGTACAAGAAGTTTGCTGCAGAGATCGGAGTGATGCCATCAGATGCCATTCCTCTGTACTGCGACAACAATGGCGCCATAGCCCTTGCTAAGGAGCCGAGGTCTCACCAAAAATCCAAGCACATCGAGCGGCGATACCACCTCATCCGCGATTACCTCGAGAAGGGTTACGTCGAGGTCAAGAGAGTCGACTCCACAGATAATGCGGCAGACCCGCTTACAAAGCCGTTGGGCCAGCAGAAGATCGAAGCCCACCTTGAGAAGATGGGACTTAGATTTGTAGCCAATTGGCTTTAGGTCAAGTGGGAGTTTGTTAGATATGTGTGCCCTAGAAGCCAGAATTGGCTGACACTTGTAATACACTTCTAGGGGCAAAATTATAATTTTGACTATAAATAATAAAATGGGTTATTTTCTATCACATATGTGTATTTAGTGTCTGTGATACATCCCTTGAGTTAATGGTAATGATAATTCTTATTTTCAAGAGTTGAAAATTTAAGACAAGAATTTTCATTATTAACTCATAAAATGCTCCTGACCGTAGGATCATCATGAGGATGGTGATTGATCCGAAAGGTTAGGTGTACAATCACTTCTTTATAGTAGATGAGTCTTGAGTCTATGGTGTAGAGACACTGGAGCGAGAGTATAGGTACTCGTTAGAGAACGAGGGCACTGAGCGTGACCACCTCGAGTAGTCATAAGAAAGTCTACCTTCTCATCGATGACTGACTCGAAGCTGCAGTGGTGTGTCTGGTTCTTTGACCTGAGGTGCATCGACAGTTCACCTTGAGGGTGTTATAGTTTGACTACACCATGACTCGGTCTCCTAGCCATTCAGGAATCCTGAGGTGTATGTTGGCTATAGCATGTTCATTGTAGGAATTGGATTGCACCAAGATGGAATCTATCTACCTCGGTGGATGAGGAGCAGCCCTATGATGATCATGAGAATCAAGTCCATAAGCCCATGGCCATGGCAGAGAGTGAAATAATAGAAAGAGTTTCTATTAAGGTTTTCACATCGGACTTGAATCGAATGATTAAATCATATGATAGAAATTAGGGTTTGACGAGTTCACCTTAACCCTAATCTGATCGGGGCTCAAGATAGAAGAACTTAATCACACAAGTAGCTGCACCGAAGAGGTTCATTTTTAGTTTTGATGGGTTGCCACCATATACTGCTAGGTGTCACTGGTGGATTTTGGGAGCAATTAGAATGATTTAGATGATCGATCATTCTAGTTGTCTGAATCAGAAGAGTTCTGATCCATCGAAAGGAGTTTCGATGATGTCGATGATAGAGATCATGACATATCCCATTACCATATAGAACTGAACCTAACTGGGTCACACAAATAAGGGTTTGGATCTGGATATCATCAATTGGACTAATCCAGTTCAATTGATTTGAATTAGATTCAATTAGGTTCAAGAAAATCGTGCTAGCACACGATTGAAGCCTAACATTCTTCCTTTTTCTATCATTAAAAGTTATCTCGACTGAGCCAAATGAGTTTGTGCTCACTCAGGTACCTTTACCTTGGTCTGACTGGAGCTTGTCCAGGTCAGAAAAGGATTGTCTTAATTTATGAGATAAATTTGAGACAACACCTGCCATTTTTCGTCACCTGCTAATTCTTGTCCTTTGACTTTGGTCAAACATTGACCTTTGACCCTTGGACATCTACCCATGTGTCATGCACTTATTGGAGAGCAGATAGGAGGCTTGTCCCCTTACTAGAATTTGAAAAGAAAGGGGCGCATGCCTAGGATGGCGTGCGCCCATGGATAGGGATGCCTGGAGTCCCATACGGATGGGACTCCAGGTTGCTTCTTGGATTCAAACTAGGTGACCCTCACCTATAGACTTTGACCAGTCTTAGGTGCCATCTTAGGATGAATCTATGGGTTTCTCATCTAATTGGATCAGGTGATGTCATCCCACCAATCAGATTTAGATCTGATTGAACGAAGCAACATGATTGGTCGGGGTGATGTGGCACTGCATGGCGCAGCAGGGTCTATATAAAGACCTATCTGCACCCAACTTTTATAGAATTTTTTCTTAGCCACGCCCCAAGGCTGCCCCTCTCCCTCCTCCACACCACCTTTCTGATCCTCTCTCTCCTCTCCATGCCCAAGGAAGTTGGGCCCTTCAGATTAGTGCGATTCAAGGCAAGAAAAGGCTGACAAGAAAGGAAGAAGGCAGCACTACTGTAGAGACGACAACAGATCTTCGAAAGGAGTTTCGAAGATCCTCCAAATTAGATCCAGATCTGATTTTTGGAGAAAAGAAAGAGAAGAAGAAGATTTCTAGATCCAGCCCTAGTGGATACTGGTAGAGGCCAGGCGCTTGCATGGCTAGATCCAAAACCTCAGAGCTTCTATAGGATCATCAACGGGTAATTAGATTACCCAAAATTAAGGTAAAAATTAATTTAGATTTAGTTTAATTTAATTTCCTTGTTTATCAAATTATAAAATTAGATTTGAAAAATGTCATATCTGATCAGGATCTAAGAAAAAATTTTTGAAATATGCCTCTCGATCCAATCAGATCTGAACGAACCTTACTTCGAAAATTTAGGATTTTTCTTCAACAGTTTGACTATACCATAACTCAATCTTTTAGCCATTCAAAATTCTGAGGTGTATGTTGGCTCTAGCATGTTCATTGTAGGAATTGGATTGCACCAATAGAAGATCTATCTACCTCGGTAGATGAGGAGTAGCCCTATGATAATCATAAGATTGAGTCCTTAAGCCCATGGTCATGATAGAGTGAAGATGATAGAAAGAGTTTCTATTAGAATTTCAGATTGGACTCGAGTCAAATGATTAATTCATATGACGGATGTTGGGTTTGACGAGTTCACCTTAATCCTAATCTTGTTGGGGCTCAAGATAAAAGAATTCAATCATACAGATAGTTGCATCGAAAGGTTCACTTTTAGTTCTGATGAGTTGCCATCATATACTGCTAGATATCACTAATGGATTTTGGAAAAAATTAAAATGATTTTGACGATTGATCATTCTAATTATATGAATCATAAGAGTTCTGGTCCATCAAAAGATGTTTCGATGATGTCGATGATAGACATTGTAATATGTCTTATTACCATACGAAACTAAACCTAACTAGATCACACAAATATGAATTTGGATCTAGATGTCATCAATTGAGCTAACCCAGTTTGATTGACTTGGATTAGATCCAATTAGGTTTAAGGTAATTGTGCTAGCACATGATTGAGCCTAGCTTTCTCCTTTTGTAATCTTTTTGATTTATCGCCATTGAGTCAAATTTGATTTTATTGATTCTTATTTCTTGAATAGGTTTATTTTTATCCGACTAGTATATGTCTAAGTTAGATTAATTATAGAAATTAAATGCATTCCTACTGCAATTGGACTGGGGTCAAAAGTTGACCCAATTAAGAGAATTGAGGGTCAACGGATCAGATGCTTTTAGAAAATTTTCTAAAAATATTTTTGATCTAATTTTTTGATATGTGATAGGGCTTGAGACATGATATGGGTGTGCCAAATTTTGTGATTTATGGCGATGGTTTGACTAGGTTTTGATAAAGTTTCATTTGGATCAAACTCTTAAGGGAAGAGTCCTAGGCGCAATGGACTCTTCCTTATCTACTCATGTTGCCCCATTTTTTATTGAATTTTGGTGATAAAACTAGATAGGATCTAGTGTTTTGACATGAAGAATAATCCCTAGAGTTCCTTTGATCAAATAATAAGTGATTTAGTCAAAGTGGGACTCTAGGTGGCATTGGGATTAAAACCCTTTCTCACACCAAAGAGAGGCATCGCATGATAATAATTTTCATGCCCAAGTGCTGTCGCCCCTATCATATCCCACACCCCCTCTATCTTCTCTCTTCCTCTCTTCTACATGCCTAAAATGTTAGGCACAAATCTGAGTTGAAGGTCCAAGATTTTTGTTACAAGATTAAGGATCTATGAGATGGTATTCATGAGACGGACAGGCTGTCTTCAATAATAGTTGTAAAGGATCTATAGATCATATTCAGATCTAATCTTTGAAGGAGTGATTCATGAGAAGAAAACATTTAGATCTTGTCCAAGTGAATACCGGTAGAGGCTAGGCACGTGCGTGGCTCCTTCTAGAACCCTAGGAACCAATAGGATCATCGTAGGATAATTATATTATCCAATTAAGTACTTAAAATTAAATCTAATTTTATTTTATTTTTAATCTTTAATATCAGATCATCATGATCAGATCTAAAAATTCTTATGTCTAATTAGATTATAGAAATTTTTGTAGAAAAATTCATCTTAAATCTGATCAGATCTGGCGATTCTACGATGGAAAAAAAATATTTTTCTTCAACTGATATCAGAGCCAAGTTAGTAGTTCTTCATATCTTTTTTAGATCTAATTTAATTTTTATTTATAATTTAATATTAAATAATTTTAGATATCATATTAGATGTGATTAAATCTAAAATCAAAAAATTAAAAATTATATGATTTAGATCTATAATGTATGAGATGCATGACTAGACTGGGAATAGAATAGTTCTATGTGTAGTCTAGTATGATCATGTTATTAATTTGATTAAACATTATATTAAAACTATTTTATTTTTATTTTTTTGATGTAATAATTATTGTAACCAAATTTGAAAAATAGAAAATATAGTTTTTAATTTTTAATTTATTCATATGAGATATGAAAGATGTATGCTTAGACTAGTTATAGAATAGTTCTATAAAAACTTTAGAATAATTTTATTTTTGATGTGATCAAATTTAAAATTCTATTTTTTAGATTTAATATATGATATTTCAGATCTAAAAGCATGCATGATTTATTGAGTTATGATAAATGAGATGTATGCAAGACATGTATAGGTTAGATCTTTTGTATATGTGATATGTGATTTAGATATAACTAGTTTTATTTTAGAAAATATATTTTTGATTAAGACATTCTTCTTAGCTATCCAATCATAAGAACAAAGTAGGATTTAAAGACCTTCTTCCATTCGATGTGGTGTTCTTATGATGTATAGAGGTGCTACACATTCGTCCCTAATCAGAAATCAAAACTTATTTTCAAAAAAATTCTTGATCCAAAAACCCTAGGATTTTATTACATATTTTATTCATGAACTCCAAACTTAACTAAAAATTAAGATTATAAAATTAATTAGATCTAGAAATTATGAATTTTTAGGTCTAAGATATCTTCACAAAATTGGGTTCGACTTGGGTAGCTCAATTAGATCTAGCGTTTGATCAAACTGAATCAAGAGTTGGTTAGATAGGATCAAAGAAAGCTTAGAATTGACCAGCCTAATAGGATTAAGTCTGGGTCAAGATTGAATCACATTAAGATGTGACTCGATCAAGTCAACACCTAATTTAGCTCTACAGTTCGAGCCTGGATTGTAGGCTAATCTGAGTGGTTCTGATTCGATAATTTGATATCTAGGATAAGTCTGACAGATATGATTGACTGACTTTTAATTGAAAGCTACTCGATCTGAATGCATTCTTATCAAGTTAATGACATATCCCTTCCACTGGTTTTACTTATCTGGCCATTTGTATCGATCTAGTTCTGATTTAAGGTGGCTAATAATTTGAGCCAACCCATGCCACTAGGTTAGTCATAATTATTATAACTAAGTCAAGTCAAGTTTAAAGAGACCTAAATTAAATCTCTCTAAAAAAATATTAAGTCTATGGTCTTCCATCATTGTAGATGTATGGGCCCTTCTCAGGATTGATTATTCTCGATCGGATATAGTGGTTCAGTTGCATCGAAAAATTGCAACCATGTCTATTATGCATTGGATGCTATGGGTTGGAGGATGGGTTGGGCTCAATATTCTAGATATGATGAGAGATCCAATCAGAAATCTAATTCGTGCAAATGGTGGGTCTGACATAACTAAGGAGTGGAGCAATATTTCGGGCATGGTGAGCTTTATGAATTAGAAATCAGGTTTCAGTGCACCATGATTAGAGAATC
This sequence comes from Cocos nucifera, assembly GCA_006176705.1. Taxonomy (NCBI): domain Eukaryota; kingdom Viridiplantae; phylum Streptophyta; class Magnoliopsida; order Arecales; family Arecaceae; genus Cocos; species Cocos nucifera. The sequence continues at coordinate 8,743 of QRFJ01004975.1, read as the reverse complement.
ATTGGACAAGAGTTATCCACTCATCAGTTGACTCATCACCAATAACTGTTAGGTGAGGTGGTGAGCCAGTTAGTGGGATCGCACCATCTACTAGAAATAAATAATCATGGAGATTTTTTCATCTCTACTAAGAAAGTGTAGGGATTCAAGTAAATAGTGGGAGCCTAATTTGTTTAAAAATAAAAGCCCTAAATAATTTGATTAAGTCTAATTATAAAATCTAACTAGAAACTTTGACTCTCTACAGAAAAATATCTGTATCCAACCCACTAGCCTGTATCATAGATACCCATAGACTCACCAGACCAACTACAAGAATTGGCTCTAGAACATCAAAATAATTTTGGATTTTGAGAAGTTGACTCATGTGTTGGAATAAAATTTTTCCACTTTACTAGCACGTCCATCCACTGATCAGAGAGCATCTCTGAAAAAATGGATGGATAAAGATAACAAAGCCAGGTATTACATATTGGGCTCGATGTCTGATGAGCTCTAGCATCAACATGAAGATATTAAGACTAGCCGCCAAATGTTGGCTCACTTGCAAGAGTTGTTTGGTGAACAAAATCGCACAGTCAAATATCATGTCACTAAGAGAATGATTATTTTTAAGAGACTTTTTAGGGCTCAGATGCGTGATGGCTAGTCAGTCCAAGATCATTATATAATGATGATCAAGGACTTAGAAGAGCTTAAGAAGCTCAGTATCAAGTTAAATCAGGATCTGCAGATTGATATAATTCTACAGTCCTTGACTGATGCATATGGGCAGTTCATTATGAACTACTATATGCATAAACTGCAAAATACTTTGGCTAAACTTATAAATATGCTGGTTACTATTGAGCTCTCTATGAAAGGTTCAAAGAGCTCAGTGCTTGCTGTGGATCACTACTACATAAGTGGACTTTTTCTAAGTTGGTTCCCAGAAAGTCTTTTGGAATGAAGAAGAAGTTTGGTACCGTTGGGGATGGTGGTCGAAGAAGTAGAAGATGGATGGAAGACAAGTGGAAAGAAGAAGAAGGAAGAGCCTGGGCTGGCTCAAAGAAGAAGGCCATTGACAAGAAAAAATATTTTCATTGAAATACAGATGGCCACTACAAGCGAAACTGCCCTCTCTATTATTTTGTGTACGTGGGTTGTTTGAGTTTGGAGAGTTTTTCTAGCCATCCTGAAGAATAAGAAGAAGGTGTGATGAAATATACAAGTCCTTGGTGTGATTGCATCGAGGAATTTCTGACCTGATTTCCCGGTCCAGGTTCGTCCAGATCTGATTAGATCAAGAGATATATTTCAAAAATTTTTCTCTTGATCTCAATCAGATCTTGATATGTTTCAGATCTGATTCTTATTATTTTAATAAATAAAATAAAATAAGATAAATTAAATCAAATTTAATTTACCTGATTTGGGTAATCCTATTACCCTGTAGATGATCCTGATTGCAGCGGAAGGTTCTGGATCTTAGCCACGCAAGCGCCTGGCCTCTACCGGTATCCACTCGGGTTGGATCTGGAGATCCTCTTCTTCTCTATCACACCTCCAAAAATCAGATCTGGATCTGATCTGGAGGATCTTCAAAACTCTTTTGAAGATCTGCAGTCGTCCTTTTGCAGCAGCGCAGCCTTCTTGCTTTTGATCGCCTTTCCTTGATCTGAATCGCACCAACCTAAGTCCAAAACTCCTTTTGGACGTGGAGAGCAAGGGGAGAAGAGACTATGGCATGGAGAAGGAGGGGAGAGGCAGCCTTGGGGCGTGGGAAATTTCTCAATTGAATTCACTTTAGAATTAGGGTTGGGCGCAGGGTCTTATTTATAGACCTCTTGTGATCCAACTCCTCTTCCTTCTCCAACCAATCACAACCCTTTGTGAAATCAGATCTAAATCTGATTGGTTGGAAATAGAGACCCCTGGATTCCTCCTTAGAGGGTGCCTAAGACCAGTCAAACTTGGATTCTTAGTAGAACTCTAATTGGAATCCAAAAAGGGAGGTGGAGTCCTTGTCCAACAAGGACTCCTAGGCGCCTCCTAACTTGGGCTCACGCCACCCTTGGCGTGCGCCCTTCTCCTTGCCAGGTTCTGGCAGGGGGACAGGCCCCCACCAGCTCTCCAATAGGTGCATGACATGTGGTCAAAAGTCAAAGTGTCAATGGTCAACGTTTGACCAGTCAAAGGTAGACTTTTGACCAAAGTCAAAGAACAAGAAATGGCAGGTGACCAAAAATGGCAGGTAATGTCTTACAAAATAAGACAACCTATTTCTGACTTGGACAACCTCCAGTCAGACCATATGAAGGCCTCTGATTGAGCACAAACTCCTTTGGCTCAGTCAGGACAACTTATTTATGATAGTAAAAGAAGAACGTTAGGTTCAATCGAGTGCTAGCACGATTTCCTTGAACCTAATTGAATCTCATTCAGATCAATTGAACTAGATCAGTTCAATTGATGATCACCAGATTCAAACCCTTGTTTGTGTGACCCAGTTAGGTTCAGTTCTGTATGGTAATGGGATATGTCATGATCTCTATCATCGACATCATCGAAACTCCTTTCGATGGATCAGAACTCTTCTGATTCGAACAGCTAGAATGATCGATCATCTAAATCATTCTAATTGCTCCCAAAATCCACCAGTGACACCTAGCAGTATATGGTGGCAACCCATCAGAGCTGAATGCGAACCTCTTGGTGCAGCTACCTGTGTGATTAAGTTCTTCTATCTTGAGCCCCGATCAGATTAGGGTTAAGGTGAACTCGTCAAACCCTAGTCTCTGTCATATGATGTAATCATTCGATTCGAGTCCAATGTGAAAATCTAAATAGAAACTCTTTCTATTATTTCACTCTGCCATGGCCATGGGCTTCTGGACTTGATTCTCATGATCATCATAGGGCTGCTCCTCTACCACCGAGGTAGATAGATTCCATCTTGATGCAATCCAGTTCCTACAATGAACATGCTATAGCCAACATACACCTCAGGGTTCCATATGGCTAGGAGACCGAGTAATGGTGTAGTCAAACTATAACACCCTCAAGGTGAACTGCCGATGCATCTCAGGTCAAAGAACCAGACACACTACTGCAGCATCGAGTCAGTCATTGACGAGAAGGTAGACTTCCCTAATGACTACTCGAGGTGGTCACGCTCAGTGCCCTCGTTCTCTAACGAGTACCTGTACTCTCGCTCCGGTGTCTCCACACCGTAGACTCAAGACTCATCTACTAAAGAGAAGCGATTGTACACCAACCTTCCGGATCAATCACCATCCTCGTGATGATCCTATGGTCGGGAGCATTTTATGAGTTAATAATGATTATTCATGTCTTAAATTTTCAACTCTTGAAAATATGAATTATCATTACCATTAACTCAAAGGATGTATCACAGACACTAAATACACATATGTGATAGAAAATAACCCATTTTATTGATTATAGTCAAAATTATAATTTTGCCCCTAGAAGTGTATTACAAGTGTCAGCCAATTCTGGCTTCTAGGGCACATATATCTAACAATCTCCCACTTGTCCTAAAGCCAATTGGCTACAAGTCTAAGTCCCATCTTCTCAAGGTGGGCTTCGATCTTCTGCTGGCCCAACGGCTTTGTAAGTGGGTCTGCCACATTATCTGTGGAGTTGACTCTCTTGACCTCGACGTAACCTTTCTCGAAGGTAATCGCGGATGAGGTGGTATCGCCGCTCAATGTGCTTGGATTTCTGGTGAGACCTCGGCTCCTTAGCAAGGGCTATGGCGCCATTGTTGTCGCAGTATAGAGGAATGGCATCTGATGGCATTACTCCAATTTCTGCAGCAAACTTCTTGTACCAGAATGCTTCCTTCGCAGCCTCTGATGCAGCGATATATTCTGCTTCCATGGTGGAATCTGCTATCACAGTTTGCTTGGAACTCTTCCAGCTGACAGCACCACCATTGCACACAAACAGACTTCCAGATGTCGACTTTCGATCATCTATATCGGACATGAAATCCGAGTCTGTGTATCCCTGGACTTGGAGTTCTCCATTACCAAAGACCAACATCATATCCTTAGTTCTTCTCAAGTACTTAAGGATACATTTCACAGAAGTCCAGTGTTCTTCACCTGGATTTGACTGATATCTGCTTGTGACACTCACAGCATGGGCTATATCAGGTCGTGTACATAGCATGGCATACATGAGGCTCCCTATTGCAGAAGCATAAGGGATCTTGCTCATGCGTTCTATTTCCTCAGGTGTGCTGGGGCACATCTTCTTGGAAAGATGAATACCATGTCTGAAGGGTATTAATCCCCTCTTAGAGTTTTCCATACTAAACCTCTTTAGTACTTCCTCTATGTACATCTTCTGTGAAAGTCCTAGCATCCTATTCGGTCTATCCCTATAGACCTTAATTCCTAGAATAAAGGATGCTTCACCTAGGTCTTTCATGGAGAATTCCTTGGACAACCACATCTTGACTGATGTCAACATGGGAATATCATTCCCAATAAGGAGGATGTCATCCACGTACAATACGAGGAAGACAACAGCGCTCCCACTGACCTTTTTGAAAACACATGGTTCCTCTTCATTTTTGATGAAACCAAACTTTTTGATCACATCATTGAAACGAGTGTTCCAGCTCCGAGATGCTTGCTTAAGTCCATATATGGACCTTTGCAGCTTGCAAACCTTGTGATCAGTATCACTGGATGTGAAACCTAGCGGCTGTTCCATATAGATATCTTCCTCAAGATATCCATTTAAGGAATGCCGTTTTCACGTCCATTTGCCATATTTCATAATCGAAATAGGCTGCAACGGCAAGCAATGTGCGGATGGATTTTAGCATAGCTACTGGGGAAAAGGTATCCTGATAGTCAATGCCTTCGCGTTGACTATAACCTTTTGCCACTAGTCTAGCCTTGAATGTCTCCACATTCCCATCTGCACCAATCTTTCTCTTGAAGATCCATTTACACCCAATAGGTACTATACCTTCTGGTGGATCTACCAAGGTCCAGACTTGGTTTGAGTGCATCGAGTCAATTTCTGACTGCATTGCCTCTAAGCCATTTCTCGGAGTCGATATCTGATATCGCCTCGTTGTAGGTTTTGGGATCATCACCATGAGCACCATTACCTATGAGGAACATTTCCTCTACTTCCTCTGAAATAATACCTAAGTATCTTTCAGGGGGATGGGAAAACTCTTTCCGATCTACGAGGTGGAGGAGGTAGTGTTCTTATTGGCTCAACCTGATTTGGTTCCACTTGGTCCTTAGCTCGTTCTACTTGTGAGACTTTCTCATCAAGCTTAATCTGCTTTCCAATGCCGCTATCTTGAATAAACTATTTTTCAAGAAAGATGGCATGTCGACTCACAATCACATTGTGGTCTTCTGGAATGTAGAAATAGTATCCTAATGACTCTTTAGGATATCCTATGAATCGAGCTCTAAAGGACCTAAACTCTAACTTGTCCGCTTGTTGTCTTTTGACATGAGCCGGACAACCCCAAATTCTGAGATGACTCAGACTTGGTTTCTTACCGTGCCATATCTCATACGGTGTGGTAGGAACGGTTTTAGAGGGAACCCTATTCAGTAGATAGAATTGAAGTTAACAATGAATGTCCCCAAAGAAAATCAGGGAGGTCTGTGAAGCTCATCATGGATCGAACCATATCCAATAGAGTCCGATTTCTCCATTCTGAAACCCCGTTGAGTTGAGGTGTTCCTGGTGGAGTCCATTGAGAGACTATGCCATTTTCCTTAAGATAGTCTAGGAATTCCCGGCTAAGGTATTCACCTCCTCGATCTGATCGAAGAACCTTAATGGGTTTTCCAGTTTGTTTTTCTACTTCATGTCTGAATTCTTTGAACTTTTCAAAAGCTTCAGACTTGTGTCTCATAAGATACACATACCCATACCTAGACAGATCATCGGTAAAGGTAATGAAGTAGACAAAATTGCCTCTAGCCGGCACATCAAATGGGCCGCACACATCAGTATGTACTAGGGCAAGGAGATCTGTGGCCCTCTCCCCATGTCCAACAAAAGGGAGTTTAGTCATTTTGCCTTGAAGACAAGATTCACAAGTTGGATATGACTCAAAAGTCAATGGACTCAATAGCCCATTTTTCTCCAATTTGTTGATCCTATCTTCTGCTATATGACCTAATCTCAGGTGCCATAGATATCTGTCGTTTGGACTATCCCTAGGTCGTTTGGCATTCACGTTTTGCTCGATAGTTAGAAATAGGTACATCAATATGTAGCTGATAAAGACCATTAATAAGGAAACCATTTGCAATTTTATTTCTTTCATAAAGAATGTTACAATGGTCCTTAAAGAAGGTGAATCACATAACCTTCTTGTGCTAAGCATGAAACAGAAATCAAATTCCTGCTAGCTGCAGGCACATAATAACAGTCTTTCAAAACTAAGTCTAAACCAGATGGTAATCGAAGAGGGTATGTTCCCACGGCTACTGCAGCAACTCTTGCTCCATTACCGATGCGTAGGATCATGTCTCCATCCCTCAGCCTCCTGCTATCCTCAAGACCCTGCATAGGAAGTGCACAGATGAGCACTAGAACCAGAGTCAAGCACCCAACTGGATGCAGAAGAAACCGTAAGGTTAGACTCAATAACGAGCATACCTCCAGAAGGACCTTCCTTCTTGTTCTTCAGGGTGGCCAGGTAAGTAGGGCAGTTCCGCTTCCAATGGCCGTCGCTGTTGCAATGGAAACACTTTCCTTTGACCATCGGCCTTTTTCTTCGGTTCTGCCTTCTTCTTCTTTGATCCTTCCACCTTTTGCTTTTTCACAGACTTCTTTTTCTTTCCATAAGACTTTCTTTTGGAAGAAGTCCGTTCCATAGCAAGAACTGAGCCTTTAGAACCTTTCATAGAAAGCTCAGCGGTAACCAGCATATTCATTAATTCGGCCAAGGAATTTTGAAGTTTATGCATGTGGTAATTCATGATGAATTGCCCATATGCATCAGTCAAGGATTGCAGAATAATATCGTTCTGCAGGTCCAAGTCCAACTTCACACCGAGCTTCTCAAGCTCTTCCATGTCCTTGATCATTGTCAGACAGTGATCTTGGACTGACTGCCCATCACGCATCTTAGCCTTAAAAAGTCATTTCGTGACTTGATATTTGGCTGCGCGACTCTGTTCACCAAACATCTCTGTAGGTGAGCCAACATTTGGCGAGCAGTCCCGATATCTTCATGTTGGCGCTGGAGCTCATCAGACATCGAGCCCAACATGTAATATCTGGCCTTATTATCTTCGTCTAATCCATTTTTCCAGAGACGCTCTCTGTTCAGTGGATGGACGGGCTGGTAAGGTGGGAGGGTCCTGGTCCAAAACATGGGTTAACTTCTCGAAACCCAAAACTAATTTTGTAGTTCCTGAGCCAATCTTTATAATTGGGTCCAGTCAGTCTATGTGTGTCCAGGATACGTGCCAATGGGTTGGACGCAGACATTTTCCTGTAGAGAGTCAAAGATTCTAGTTAGATACTGTAATTTTGACTTGACCAATTTATTTAGGGATTTTATTTTTAAACAAATTAGCTCCCACTATTTTCTCGGATCCCTACACTCCCTCTGTAGAGATGCGAAAATCTCCACGATTAATGATTTCTAGTGGGTGGTGCGGTCTCACCAACTGACTCATCACCTCACCTAACAGTTATTGGTGATGGGTTAGCCAATGAGTGAACAACTCTTGTTCAATGATTCTCTAATCATGGTGCACCCAAACTTGGTCTCTAATTCATGAATCTCACCGTATCCGAAATATTGATCCACTCCTTAGTTAAGTCAGACCCACCATTTGCATAGACTGGGTTCCTAATTGAGTCTCTCACCGTATCCGAAATATTGAGCCCAACTCATCCTCCAGCCCATAGCATCCAATGCCTAATAGACATGGTTGCATCTTCCCGGTGCAACTGAGCCACTGTATCCAGCCGAGAACAATCAACCCCGGGAAGGGCCCGCACATCTACAATGGTGGAAGACCTCAGACTTAATCTTTTCTTAGGGAGAATTGATTCAGGTCTCATTAAACTAGACTTGGCTTAGTCATAACAATTATGACTAACCTAGTGGCATGGGTTAGCTCGGATTATTGACCACCTCAGATCAGAACTGTGTCAACAGATATGGCCAGGTAAGTGAGACCGGTGGAAGGAATATGCCATTAACTCGTACAAGAATGCATTCAGGTCGAGTAGCTTCCAATTAAAAACCAGTCGGTCGTCTGTGCCAAACTTACCTTAGACACCAAATTGTTGAGTCCAGAACCAATTGGGTTAGCCTACAATCCAGACTCTAACCTCTGAGCCTAATTAGGTCTTGCTTGATCGTGACTCGATCTTGACCCAGACTTAATCCTATTAGGCTGGTCAATTTAAGCATTGTTGATCCCATCTAACCAACTCTTGATTCGGTTTGATCAACCGCTTAGACCTAATTGAGCTACCCAAGCCCGAACCCAGTATTATGAATATGTCTTAGATCTGAAATTCTCAATTTTAGACCTAATTAATATTCCATAAACTTAATTCTTAATTAAGTAGGGTTCATAAACAAAATATGCACAATAAATCCTAGGGTTTCAGGATCTAGGGTTTTGCAGAAAGTAAGTTTTGGGTTTCTGATTAAGGACGAACACGCAGCACCCCTACACATCATAAGAACACCCCATCGAATGGGAAGAGAGGGCCTTTA